>AYEL01075831.1:0-49203 GCA_000484575.1 Olivierus martensii
AAAAATATCAAAATTGGAGGAATATTTGCCAATAAATATGCCATTATCAATAATTATAAATTAGTATTAATAGTTAATTATTACAAGTTAATATTCTTATAGAATGGAAAGTGGCATCATCTGTTGACAAAAAAAACGTATATATCAGTATATACATAAAATATTTAAAACAAATAAAAAAATATAAATACATTGTTTTATATAAATACAGTTAAGAGAAAAATAATAATAATAAAATAAATAAAAATAAAAAAATTGTCAAATCTAAAAATTGAACCAGCGATTTATGCAATTATGAAAGCAAATCTTCAACCACTATGCTACTGAGACATTCAAAAATTAATTAAATCTTAAAATATATGAACTCAATATGAAACTTCTCATGCGATTTTTCTCGACAATGCTTGAGTAATGCACTTTATTGCTCACACATTATATTGTCCTAGAAGTACTACAAGTGCAAAATTTCAAAAAAATTGGTGACCGGAATGTCTGAACCTCCCCTTGCAAGTGAGATTATGCTTTCTTTTTAAGTCTCTTTAGATTATGATTTCTAGTAGAAGAACAGACTTGTAATTTCTATGCATATTGTGCATAGCTTTCAATAGGAGTAGAATCAATCAGTCATGCAATTCTGTGCCCAGCATATATATTAATGATATTTCATGTTCAGTTGTATTTTGTGTTTTTTTTCTTAAATTTCAGGTCATCCATAAATATCATTTTTTGCGTGTCTCATAGAACTGGTTCTTGTGACCAGACAATGAAGTAGACCAAGGGCATGATAAGATACATTTCATGAAGAGCATGCCATGCAATGCGAGATAGAGAACAACAGTTGTATGTGCATCCCTTGTGCCATTAATGTTTATAGGAAATGCTGCATTGCATGGCATGCTCTTCATGAAATGTGAGATAGAGAACAACAGTTGTATGTGCATCCCTTGTGCCATTAATGTTTATAGGAAATGCATTATCTGAAGAGCATATAATGCATATTATGCCGTATGAGTTTAATCAAGGGCATATTGTAAAGTTAGTGACATGAAACATCAATACCATATTTGGATAGGGTACTTTGAATATCAGAAAGTGTCAAGAATAGTTCCAGAAATTTAAATTTGAGAACAGGATCCTTACAGATATACCATGCAAAAAGTGACCTGTGAAGATGAATAATAATATGCTAAGAGCTGTTGTTGAGAGGAATCTAGAGGCAATAATCAAGGATTTGGCCCCAATCGTCCTTTCATCTGATTCAACTATTCACAGGCATCTACAGGACCCTCACTCTGTCAAAACTGAGTATGTACTTCATGAGCTCACACCACAAAATCTGCAGCAGTGTGTAGACATTTGCACTTCCTTGCTCTCCCATGAAAAAAGGGAGCTGTTTTTGAAAAGAGTGATTTAGGATATGAAAATTGGATTCTGTACCACAACATTAAGTGCAAATGTCATTGGCTTCCTAAACAGATTCTTCATGCAGTAGTGGCTAAATATGGACATTTTCCGCATAAAGTTTTGCTGAATATTTGATGGGATATGCAAGGCATAATCCATTACAAGCTTCCGGTGCACCTCCTTGACATTTCCAAGTTTCCCCAGAATAGTGTCCAAGGCTGCGAAACAGATGGTGATTGGATGGTGCAAAGTCAGGAATATAAATTGCATGGGGAAGTTTTTCTAAAGCATATGTTGATGTGTGCACTATGCCAATTTGCATCTATGCATCAATATATGTAAAAATAAAGATGTAACTACCAAAAACCTAAAATATCACTAGTCCTGCAAAATACTATGCTGTGAAATAGAGATGGTATTGCCAAACTACATTTGCTACATACTATAAAAAATTTGTCCACTCACAACAATATAAAATGTAATTTTAAGAAATTGTTCAAAAGAAATTAGAGAATTTGCCTTAATTTAATTTATATAAATATATAAAAATTTTACAAATTTAAAACTATCAAAGAGTATTGATATTATGGAGAAAAAAGATATACTAAAGAATAGGTCCTCAATTTTAATAAAATAGAATTGTTCTTACCTAAAAAGTAGTCATTTAAATTTCAGACTCATCTGAAGATTTAGTTGTGTCTGTTTCTTCTCTTTGTTCCACTTTGTCTATTTCTTCCTTATCAGAGGAATTAGATGAATCATCATAAAATTTTTCTACAATTTCATATACATTCAGTTATTGATGTTCTTTGACTGTACATGATCAGAATAACCAATCTATTTGCACAGAAGATACTTGGATGTTTACTGTCTAGAAGACAAAGTGATAAATTGAAAATTAAAAAAGGAAATGCCATTGTTGAAAACCAATCACAATCAAGCATTTATGGAATAATTGCAAATTCAAAATCTAAAACACAGCTGGAAACTGTAAACTGCAGATTCTAAAAACAATGAATCCATATGCTAAAAACTAAACAGAAATGCATTAACAAGTAACAGTTAGTTTTTACTGAAAATAGATTTAGTTACAAAGATCTATTACATTAGAATCCATTATGCAATAGGCGACGGCCAATGCAAAGCATGAATTAGCACGACATAGATCTTTGTAACTAAATCTATTTACATTAGAATCCATTATGCAATAGGCGACGGCCAATGCAAAGCATGAATTAGCACGACAACCACCAAGGGTGAATTATGACCTTAAATAACGTTTTTTTCTGGACTAATTAATAGTCCAGACTGTAGCAAAATGCAGAAAAACCAGCACGTTCATTTCGGTAAGAGTGAAATACTTTAAAATAAATTAATAAATAAAGCTGGGTAAATAGATTTTTCTGGATTTTGATAAAAGTGATTGTTTTTCATAATTGAAATGGATGCAGAAAAAATTTAGTTGACCACAATTTCTTTCTGACAGCTTCTTTTAATATGAAAATCCTTTTTTCTTCTAATATGGAAGTTGCAGTAAAATATTTCTATCCAAAATGAATATTAAAATATTTAATTGACCATAGTATTTAAAGCTAGGTTAAGATAGTGATATCCATCTTACTCAATCTTAAAATGAAGCCTGTTTTTGTTATATATTTATATCAGTGCTATCCAATTATATTGAACCCGAGGGCCATAGCCATGTTTACTAGAGATATGGAGGGCCGCAGTTACAAAAAAGGGAGAGGGGCATTGGTACTTGATACATTATTGTCTCAACAAATGGAACACATAAATATAACACTTTTTGGAAACCAGTTTTATTTCCAGATTAAACAAACCTTTATTGCAAAATTATATTTACCAGATTGCATCCAATAAACATCCTAACAAAAAGTTATAAACAGCTATAAAAAAAGTACTGTCCATCCAGCTTAGCCGTGACCATTGACACAAGTACGCGTGCACTAACTGAATGAGTCCGGTGACAAAATAGGGATGATAGCTTCACACATGGATGTTTTCAAAACAAGATAACTGAAGTTGAATGGAAGTTTATTGTAATGTCATATGCTAAATGATTAGTTTCAACATTGGAAATAGTATATTTAACAGAACTGATAAATGATTAGTTTCGATGTTGGAAATAGTATATTTAACAGAACTTCTAAATGATTAGTTTCGACGTTGGAAATAATATATTTAACAGAACTTAATAATATACTAGTAAACCCGTTGCAGCTATGCCAGCAATAAAAGAATATGTCTGTGATCGGTGAATAATTTTATAATTTAATGATTTCAAAATTTAATCTAATTATTAGACGAAATTCTTTGTTATTAACGAAGTGTGTTTTATTAACTAAGAACATATTTTTTTATAAAAAGTAATTATGGAATTTTCAGGATAACTGGAAAGAATATTGATAAATTGAAATTATCTGAAGCACTTGCTGGTGATGATGCAATATATAAGTGACCATGAGAAAATACATTTTTCTAAATATAAACTCCATCCAATTGAATTCAAAGATTTGTCTTGAATCTTAATTATTGTGATTCTAAATACTTTGTCCACCACTGTATGTATTGTTTTCACATGCATTTTTTTATGTTTCCGGATGCAGCGATTAAAGTATTTGATTAAAGCGCTACAGTACGTCTAATGCAGTGCTCTCGAAAGTGAAAGCTACCAGAAACTAACAAGTAAGCTGTATACATCTATACGACACAAGTTTAAAATCTTATACAAGTAAATCAAATTATGCGTATCATTTGTTAGAATGTAATCATGTATCTAATGACGCAAGTGCAATTAGCATGTTTAGCTATGTTATCCATAGAATGCGACAGAGTTAAAAAGCTTAATATCAATCTACTCATAGAAGAATTTGCAAATAAAAATGCCAAGCGTTCGGAACGATTTTGTAACAGCGTGTAAACTTAAATATCTTCTGATGTATTTAATTATTGTTTAATTTGTCCAAATAAAATTACTTTCATTTAAATCAATTTAGATCTGTTTATAAGTTTTACAGTTTGTTAATATATGTTACAGGACAAACCCGAATTCAGGAAATACTAGAATTTCCTAGTGAAAACGAAAACGTCCTAACGCTTGTCGGACGTTCTAATATTTCCTAGGCCGAACTCGAAATGCCGAATATTTCTTATCGAAAGTCCGGAATTTCTAGTTTTTCCTAGTCAAAACCCGAAGTGGTGAACAGTTAAAACAAAAGTCTTCATATCTCATGTATTCCCGCTCAGTTTTCGATATTTGCCAGCAGAATTTTCTTTCTTTAGAGAATATTCTCAAGAATAAACAAATCTCATTGAGGAAGGCTGCAATCTGTGCCAGTGAAAGTACGTACATAGAGCTAAAATGCACGAAGCATTGTGCATAGAGTTAAATGCACGAAGCATTGTGTATCTGAATTAAGTTTGTATAAAAAGAATAACATTTTGTGGTATAAACTAGGAATACGAATTACTAATAATAAATCACAAAGAAAATTTATTCGAAAACAATCCTTTGGTATACATACGAATATAATTTTATCATGTTTAGCAATTTTTGTGATCCCAAATTTAATTATGCGACTCTGAAATCGCGACCCACACTTTGAGAAGCTATGCTTCCACGTAAATCGAGATTTCATTCATATCTATTCATAACCTAAATGAAAATTATTGTTTCAAAATGATTAATTAAATTATTGATTGACTGTAATGGTCTCGTAATTTGCTGCATTCTAACCAATATATAAAGTTTCGTTCGAGTCTGTCGAAAACTGTAGAATACAATAAAGATATCAACGGTTATTTAAAAAAAGAAAAATCGGTTTAATAGGCACACGTTTTCTATTGGAAGTAAATCCTCAGTGCCCTATTTATAAAAATTTCTTCGAAGAAAACGGAACACGTAGATTTCTCAATTTACCGACTTGAGTACTGTGTACCATTTGATAAATATGGGATGGATTAGTGAATGAATTTTTCAGGAGATTCGGACTTGATTTGTTAATTCATCAGTTGATTATATCCGTGAGAATTCGATCACATCACGGATATCTCAGAAAGTGACAGATTCTTAGCTTGCAGCTTAATATCTCGTCGATGGAAAGTAGCCCAAAACTTTCATCAAAAACTACTGATTTAATTTCAAATTTAGTATAATGCATAATTAATTGATTTCGAATCAATAAATGCTTTGATTATTACATTTTAAAACATCTCTTGAAACTAATTCTCATTTTAACTATTCACGAAATATTTTTAAAACATGCATCAGGAGAAAGTAAAATATTTAAAAGCTTAGTTTTTTATTATTAGTCTTCCTTTAACTGCGTACTTTATTGAAAAAGAAAATTTAAATAAAACTTAACATTAAAAGGGTTAAATATGTTATATAATTAATAAATATTAATTATATTTGCGAAAATTTAAATATAACAATCTCCAATATTTGATTTATATTATTTTTAATCTGTACAGTATTCGAATTACTTTTTAGCAAGAGAAAGAAGAAGTCCCCTGTTTCTATACTAAAAATATCTTAATAACAAAGTGTCACAGAGTATTCAAATTTTATGGGATACTTCTTTATTAATCGAATTATATATTCTTTAATGCAGACATTTCCGTATAATCCTGTTAAAAGATGACAGCTGTTAGAAACAATGAAACATCGATATCTTTGAGACTATTTGTCGCACATTAATGATATTATACAGTATTTATTGAATATTTCAAAGGTTTTTAGCCATATTCTACGAAAATAGTCTAATGCAATCATATTTTTGCCTGTACGCAAAATACTCCAAAATATCGCATATTATTCAAATTTTGAGATATTTCTTATTCTTCGCCTATTAATAACTGAACTAAATTATACCGATAAGCTTATTAATTAGTAATTATAAAACTAAATAATCTTGGAAATTCTCATGTTATTAATTAATAATTGGAGTATATATATATATTTTAAAAGTTAACTCTTCTAATATATGGAAGATCATATTTTTTCGATTTGGCAAGTTTTCCAAAACTTTTAAATACTGTAATGATATATATCAAAGAATATGGAATCTACTAATTTTCTGTCAAAAATCTTTTCAATATAAATTACCTAATATTGAAACTTTTTAGAGAAATTTTGCGAAATGAAAAATCGATTTAATGTGTTTGCCTCTTCTAAATTGATCGTAACGACGCTATTTAAATTTCTTCCATTTATAATTCTTTTTCCTGACAAGAAATATAAAAACAAAAAAAATAGTACTCAGCACTTTGAGAATTGGAATTGACATTCATAGCAAAGATTTGGCAATCATTCTGCAAAATCTCTAAATCCTGAAAAAATTCTCTTGGATACATTACAGATTTATCCAGTTTAGATTCTTTTATCAAAACATCCCAGAGTTTTTCAACACACTTCTATTTTTAAGTATTTGATCAATAAGAAATCAGATTTGATTTTATTCTTTAATCTCTCGGAATAATAAAAGTGAAATTCTCAAGTGATCCAGACTTACAATAGATAGTAAAAATGTAAGTTTATTGGAAATAAAACATTAACAATTTGCATGTTTAAAGATTTTTTGGTATTTTTACTGACAAATTTTTAAGGTTTTACTTTATAAAATATTTATAAAAATAGATGGTAACGTAAGAAAAAATTTATCTGTTATGATAGAACTCATCTTACATTTATTAAAATACAAAAACCAAAAATCATATATATTGTAGATTTACTACGATTAACTTAGTTTATATAAAATAAATACTGGACGATAAAATTTTAAAGACGCTAAACTGATTTCCAAAATCGACAATTCGTTTTTGCCAGTATTATTTGTCACATCTGTAGTTATTATTTGATAAAGAAGAAAAATTCAGCTCTTGGTAATGGAAGTCTGATGCTGATTATGCAATTGCGCTCCTGTTTGATGAAACGATAATCAATTGTGCTGCTCTGTAATTGCTAATTTCGATGGAATTCTATTCACTCGGATTTTAAATATACCTATATTGAATTTAAACAAATGGAATTGCATTCAAAAATATTAATATTGACAATCGCAAACCTTACTGTTTAGTTAAACAAATTGATATTATTATGTAAACTGAACAAATGGTTTTACAAATATATTATATTTTAGTTATTTATAATAAAAAATCATTTTGAAAACTTTAATAACGAGTATATTTTCTAATTTTTTTTTTTTAGTTATATTTCTGGGGATTGAATGATTGCAGCATTACGAATTCGATGCATTGCAATAAATATTCAGCTCAGAAATTGATTGTTTGGTGTTAAAAGTTGATACGATCTAGTGAAACGGGAATAACTTGATGCTCATCTATGAAAAGAGCTCTTTATTTTGATATATAAGTTTAGATAACAGGCTGACAAAGTCAGACGTAATTGGAGGAAAAAGCATTAGCTAAAACCTCCATATTACCCCGAGAAGAAGACAAAGTCAGAAAAACTCTCTCAGTATCTTAAGCTAACAAAGCAGTGACGAAAATTAGTGGATGTTTTCAGAAAGCGGGCCGTCGAATATTTTTAATAAATATCTGTATATCTCTATATTATTTTACAAAAAGAGCGGGATGGCGACCAAATTTTTAAAAATAATTAGAGATGCTGTTACATAAAGTTTGGAAATCACTACCTTAAGCTACGAATTAATCTATACATTCAACTTCATACATTTTCACTATTTTTGACTTAATATCAAATTGCAAAGAATCAGCCAGCTGAAGCACTTTATTGTTCATATTAATTACCTCCTGGCATAAGATTTCTCGGCCAGAAAATTACGAATTATTCCTTTTAAATTGTTACTCTATAAATATTCATTGTGTAAATATTTGTAAATTAATTAGTTGCTCTCAGAATGACTTAAACTCCGCTCAATTTCTACTATAAATTAACATTTACGCGCCAAATTCGTTGTGAAAACCTTACTGTTTCAACTGTTTATATGACCTCGTGACGCAATCTTGATGTTTAGTAATATTAATCGTTACCTCTTATCAGCACGTCTTTCAATATTTTATGATTCAAGTATAAAGCCTTAATTTTTTTATAAAACTTAAAGTGCAATAAGATTAAAAGTATCAGACAGAATCGCGTAATAATGAAACTTCTTTAATAAACAATTTTCCGCTTTTTTTGAAAATGCTGAATTTGTATTCAGTATGTAGAGAAATATCTTATTTTCTGTATTAAAGACAACTCTGCAATTGTATCAATGCTAACGTTACTCAATTTAACATGTAGTTTTATTGCATTTAACCATGTTCTTACGTTCAATTCAACATTTATACTGAAAACGCGATTAGATTTCACTTTAATGAGGTTGAGATTGGATGTAAATCGGTAAATCGCATGAATTTTGAAAAATATTCGAGTAAATTTAATTTTTTTAAATTAAATAAGAATTTACATTTCCATTCTTAAAAATGTATAAAGTTTGAAATGCAAGATATGTAGTTTCATTATCTTAGCAGTTTTTATTCTTCTTTATATCATATTTATTATGAGTATGTTTATTGATAGATCATTTTTTCGGTCGAAAATCAGACTTCTACGTTCTTTCGATATTTTTTTTTGTATCTAAATGAAGTTTCAAAACAAAATTAAAAAATAAATAATTCAAATTTAATTTGTTAAAATAATTGTAGAGTTTAATTTTCATTTTATGCAATTTTTTTACTTTAAAAATTTAAAATAAAGAAAATATTCACATGTAGTGCAGTATACTGTGCATTTTTAATATTTTTGTTTAATTTTTAAAAGTGGCATCGCGTCGCTTTAATTTAAAATTCATTTTGGGAAACTCGTTTATGACGTCACAAAACACCAACCATAAGTGTGTTTACGTAATTTATTTTTAAAAATTCCATTAAAAATATTTTTATTTTAAGTATTGAATTTAATCAATTTAGTGATGCCACATCGAAATATAGTACAGTATATAAAGTTTTTCTTTATGACGCGTTTTACCTAAATTTTTTTTTTATAAAATAAAAATATCACATGGTTTCATATTTAATATTTAATTTTAAAAGTCAAACGATTTAAAATTTTGCCACGTTCTCTTCTTTTTTTTAATAAGACTCAATCTTGTTTTTCGTGTACCGTCAAATGGAAGGTCATAAACTGGAAGATTATTTTGGTGTGT
This sequence comes from Olivierus martensii, assembly GCA_000484575.1. Classification (NCBI taxonomy): domain Eukaryota; kingdom Metazoa; phylum Arthropoda; class Arachnida; order Scorpiones; family Buthidae; genus Olivierus; species Olivierus martensii. The sequence continues at coordinate 9,597 of AYEL01075831.1, forward strand.
CGATAAAATTTGATGTCGACGAGATGATTTTTCGGTTTATTTTTAATACTCGACCTTAAAAAAACTGTGGCTTTCTAATACTTGCTTCCTGCCGGGATTTATAGCAAACGTGAAGGTTCCATTGCGTCACGAATGAACGAATGGGTGGAATTTTTATTGAAAAAAAAAAAATAATTACTTGAAAAATGTAGCATTTTAATGAAGTAGAAAGGAGAAATTTTAAAAGATAAAAATAGCATAACAGACAATGTGCAGAATGTTACTTAGAGGACGCTATAGTTAGTTGTCATGGCAACCTCCTCTATTGTGGGAGCGGAAGAAGGGAGACAGGATTGACAGAAATTGTCCTTCCTATATTTATCGCTGGACGATGTTTTCGTCGTTTCTCCAAAGAAAAGGAGACTTTGTTACTAGTTAAATAAAAATTTTATCTTTTAAAATGCGGTTAGCAACCAACTATTATGTGGCCGTAATATAATGAAATCAAATAATGATTTATAACTTCTTTATGGATTCATTTCGGCTTTACGTAAGTCGTCTCTGAGAGGAATTACAATATGTCGTTCCACGTTGAATATTAATTTTTTCGTTTTATACGTGTCTTTGTCAATCATAATACACGCAGATATAGATAAAATTTAATATAAGTCGAATAATTAGAAAAATTAATAATTTAAGCCAATCCGCTAAGATTTGAAACAAGATTAGACACGCTCGATTATTAAAACCCGTTTTAAAAATTTCTTATTCGACCTAACTGGATCGTTGATGGCTTCTTTTAAAGATGCACCAAAGATAACAATCCGTAAATTTAATAAGTGGTATGGAGTAAAATCTCGAATTTATTCAAAGAAGAAAAAAAGATTAACATTGAATTGCTACTTTTGGAGGAAGAACAGCGAGAGATAGATGCGAAGACGGATTAGTTTACGCTTTTTGCGTGGCATGCACGGTTGAATTTCTTGCAAAATATTTTCCGCTAACCTGGATTACCAGATAAAGAGATGTGCTATTTCAGTCACAATCGACGTATTTTGCTTTTTTCCTCCTCTCTTTTCTACGACTGAGAAGTCGAAGCCATTAGAGATAAAAAACAGGCGTGAGCGAATGCTCATTATGTATTCTACATCTTTTTCCAGGTGACCGAGCAAACATTAATGCGATTATAACTGAATCATTTTTATAAATCAAAAAATCTTTAAAATTGTACGATAAATTATAATAAGTATAACTGTAGTTGAGTTAGATTTACGTGCTTGATACGAATAAAACTAATCTATAATAGCATGTAACATCGATAATTTATGTTTACGTCCTATCACTTTTGTTATATTACTTTATGGCAAATGGCATCTCGTTATATCTCTAGCAATATGGCGAGCTTAGTTAAAACCTCTACCTAATGTAAAGATTGGAGATTGGATTATTGAATGCATGCTAATTAACATTTTATAATTAAAATGCAACGTTTTGAGCACAGCAATGCTTAAAGCCGCAGAAAAATAATAATATAATGCATGCTGTTAAGTGCATGGTTTCGTAATGATGCAGAAGAGTATAGAGGATCTTGCGGTTTCGCGTGTTGCTGAGGATGGAGAGCGAAACGGTTAAACGAATTTTACAGCTTTTCTCGACCAGTAGAAGTGCTGCTAATACTAAAGGGGAGACTATAGAGGGGCGACAGTCAGGTGTCAGGCAGGCGCCCGCCTTACCTGAGGCGGGGTAGATGGAGCTGCACGTGTCCGCGGTTGCCAAGCAACATCTGTGGCAGCTGCTCGATCTTCTCCACTCCGTCATTTCCTTGTATATTGTGTTGCTCAGAAAATGGTAGAGTTGCTTCCCTTATCCGGATCGGCGACTTTTTGAAGAATCCAAGAATATTCCCTTTCGAGTTTGACAGAAGTGTAGACATCCTTCCACTCTTGCTCCATTCGACGGACCTGTTGCTAATAAGGCGGCCGGACGTTGGTCCAAACTTAAACGTTATTTAAAGTACTGTAACCGGATATTAATCCGTAGAAGTGCTTTCCATATCTGTAATCGACTATCTTACGCCCATCTGACGAATTATCGGAGGAAAATAAGCTCCGGATAATTATGTGCCTTTAATGCGGATCAGAATACTTTTGAGCTAAGAGGTAAACTTTTCAACTTTTTAGTTTAATTAATCCGCTCGGCTCACTCGAAAACCTCAAAATCATTAAGGATAATCGAATAATTATTCTTCGAAATTACCCTCATGAGTCTTTTTTTTTTCTTATGTAATTAGATTAACGCTTTAGTATCGAAGGCCGCTTACAAATTATAAACGCTTTAATTAGTGAAGAAAAATCTTAACTTTCTAAGATGCAGTTCTGATGAAAGTTGTTTGTTTTCCGGAGAACTTCAAAACTTTTAACGTTAATAAGATTTAAAAGTAACGTTACATAATAGCGATCAAAAACTTTGAATTGATAAGTTTTAGAATCGAAATCTATAGAAAGAGGAAAAAAACAACAAAATTTGCTTGAGGCAATACTGTACTCACAATCTGTCTCTACAAAAATGAACGTCCTTCTTTTAATTGCAGTTCTACTTAATGGAAAAATCTTTTTACTACTAAAAATGCCATTTTACTTATCCTTAATCCTAAAATAATATAAACAGCATTTTTATTGCATCAAATTCAAGTTAATTCCTGAAAGCGTTTATGGAAGTGCAATAAATATTATGGTAGTTTTCGGGAATTAACTAGAAATAATAATTAAACTGAATTTCTCGATTACCTTTCATTAATTAGTCTTAAATCTTTTAAAATTCTCTCTTCTGATTAAATTTGTTTACCGTACTTTACTCTAGAGGAAATTAAGCGGAAAATTGTTTCGTCCGAAAAATATTTCATCAAATATTTGCTATCCGACTTTCTGAAAGCTAATTTTTTTTCCTTTAACAGTTTGCAATTACAGTATTTAAAAAATATTCCGACTTGTATAATCTTCGTCGATGAAAGAAACAGCTTGGTAATGAAAGCAAAAATTTTATTTTACCTAGTCTTTTGTTGAATTCAGAAATAACACTGGCATCGCCACTTGTTGATACTCGAGTATATTACAGTATTACTCCTATTCAATTTAGTTGGACCAAATCGTTTCCTTGCTTGATTAAAAATTAAAGGAAATAAATAATTGTTAGGATTGAATTAAAACAGAAGATAAATCTCATATTACCATTCATCTGTTGACTTTTATCGTATTTCCTAGGCCTATATATTGTCTGTAGTTCCATATGTTATTATGTATAACTTATACGCGTATATAAAAATAATCCTTCTAAAGAATAACGAATCAAAGAGAAAAATAATGACAAAAATAAGTACTTTAAACAACTTCAAAATATGCTGAATGCATTACCAGAATTCAACAAGTATTGGCCTTGTTTTAATGATAATCAATACCTGTTGATGTTAGATGGCCGATTTATCACGTCAACAGGAAACAACCTTTAACCTTATTACTCCTGCTGATGTTTACAAGGAATTTGACAGTATAGGTTGAAACATGAAGAGTGAGATATTGTATACTTACTGTATTCGGTAAGCTTCCTAATCTGATCAATTTTCACTTAAGCCATCACGGAAAAAGTTACATCAACAATCAGATTATTGCCTCCATTCAATATTTTGTTTTGGACAATTTTTTCCGTTAAACCACTCTATTCGAAATCGTAATTTTCGCTTCTCACTTGGTGAAAAATGAGATATAGTAGTAATAAATTTGAGTCGATACTCTACGGTAAATTTCACGAATTCTTTCTTTTTAACTGTACTTTTTCATTCGTCTTTCTCCACTGTGAGAATTTCTTACGAAGCTAATTTATCTTCTATCCTCTCGAGAACGTTCATACCTATTTAAGATTTTAAAACTTCTGAATAGCAAACTTTTTACCCGTTATTTATATGAAAATGAAGTGGAAAAGATTATGTACGGTAGAAGAGATCCATTCACTGCACAGTATTCGCAATGAAACAAGAAGAGATGCAGACATCGAATTGATTTTCAATATTCTCGCTTCTCACAAGACAAACAGTTGGTTATAGCATCAGATCAATCGGATAAACAAAGCTAAGAACACTCGTAAATTATCCTTACTACATCAAATCCTTTTCAAGATACACCTTTCATCCCTGTATATTCATATGTCTTTTTATCTTTCATACGTCTTCAAAGATTTATTTTTTAAAAGTTCCTTTACTCGCATAGAACGTACAAAAACATCCCGAATACTCTCAAATTATCTGCAAATTTTCGTATTTTAAAACGGCTTAATTAATCACGAGTTAACCTTTACTTCATCCCGCTTTAACTTAAGAATGTCTTATACATGTGCAGTGCAAGTATTTATATAAAAATAACTTAAACGAGAAATCGTAGAATTAAATTGTTTCTAACATCTGCCATTTCTCTGGCCGTAACATAAAACTTTCACCAGCGCCATCCTTATACATTTCCCAAATGAAAATTTAAAAATTTTAAAGATTTTTGGTTTTAAAAGTAAATTTAAGAGATACGATTTCCATTTTTAGTAAGTTTTAAAAGTTATTTTTTAACAATAAAGGATTCCGGTTACATTTTCCAAGGATAAACCGTAGAATTACTTTAAAATAAATCTCTCGGTGATCTTTAAGAACTAAGAGAAGTTAATTATATGCAACAAGATCTCAAATTTAACAAAAAAATAATATATATATAACTCGAGATTCTTAAAGAGTAGATGTTTGGAAAAATAAGCTAAAAAAATAAATGATATTTCTAGCTAAACCGAGAGTATAGCTTATTATAAGTCATTTAGAATCAATTTTCTTATGCTCGGAGACTATTTTTGGTATTGAAAAAAAATAATGTTTTTCCGAAAATGTCTGGACAAAATCTTTCCGTATGTTGTCACTTTGCCACTCCATCTGTTACCATGGTGACGTGCATGACACATCATACATCTGTCTATCCGGAGCTGCGCTTCTACAACAACAAGGATATCTCTCAAGGACAGGATAGGCACTAATTAGAAGGGAGTCGTGTTGTTATTATATTTATTAAGGGTAAATTATTAGATAATAACATCATCTAGGGGAAAAAAAGAACAAGAAAGATGATACCACAGAAAGTAAATAATTTTACTTGAATTAAAATTAGTCCTTATAACATTTGAGGAGAATTTTAAGAGTTTTACAAGTTGCTTGTTGAGATTGAAGTAAAACTTTCAAAGGAGATTTAATGAAATTTTTCAATGATAGTTAATTAATTTTAAACGAAAACCGAGGTTAAATATATTGAAAGAGAGTTATGATAGCGGCATTTTGTTTACGAAAATAAAAGAATTTTTGAAAATAATTTTTAAATTTTTGAAAATATGTCTTGAAGCAGTTTCGTAAAAATTTGAAAAGAATTCTAAAAACTTATTATTTACTTAGGCAATATTATCGTAAATTTCGATGTGCGTAGTTTGTCTCAAGCGCTAAAAAATAAAATCAAATAAAGTATAAATTGACTACCAAAGAGGCCTTTAGGGATTAATAATCTTTCTCCCTTCGGAATTTCTCGCAAAACGGGAGAAGAAACAAACAGATCTCATATTTTGACAAAGATATAAGTTTTTGATGAATGGACACGATAGAACGAAAAGTCCCGAGGGTGAGCATTTTGCTTGATAATCAAGATTCTTCTATTATTTTGAAGAAATAAAATTCCTGTTCTGCAGTTCTTATCAAAATAAACCAGCTTCAAGAAAATAATAATAATAAAATATTTAATGCCCTCATAATCGAATTATTCCGAATTCGATTATTAATTCTGCAGCAATAAAATTTTTTCGGGAAAAATAACATCAATATTTTCATTCCGATTTTCTTGTGGATCAGTTGAAGATGAAATTATAGTTACGCATACTTTTATCGGATATTAAGAAAAATAAAATTTTAGATTCTTAATCATCTTAAGAATTCTTTCAGTTCTCAGTTTAATATAAAAGCGTTTGGATACAGATACAGGTTGGTAATATATCATTGGAACAATCATTAATATTCAACACTTAGCAAAAGAAACAAAGCTTCTTCTTTTCACTCCAATGAATAAATTAGAATAGTGCTTTGAAGTTCGTTCTTTTGTCTAAAAATTCCTATAGAAAGAGTAAAACTGGAATGAACAATCTACTTTCCAGAAATTATGTAGAAAAAATTCTGCTTCTTTGTTATATTGAAATATTTTTTCTCGAGAATTTTTATATATATAAACATCATTTCATCAGCGAGAACGAGAAAATCAACAAAACCATTTTAAAAGAAACGGAGATGTGTAAGCTTTTTGTTTTGTGTGATCAATTTTGATTAAAAGAGATTTTATTGTTAAAAAAATTTATTAAATTTTGTATTTAAAGAAAATGCGTTTCTTCCTCAAAGAATATGCCATTTAAAAAGAGCAAAGATAAAAAATGATTTATCCAAGAGTATTATTCGTAATTAGAAGAAAGTAAACTTTGATATTAAAAATATTTTTCGATAATCTGTAAAATTTTTAACAAAAAACTAATTTACAAAAAAAAAATTAAATGCATTAGATATTTTTTACAAACGCCAGCCGGAATGATGAGAAAAGAATGAAAAGATAAGTTTTGTTAAAAGATATTTTATTTCTGAGAATATCCGTCAAATAAACATGAGAGCCATTTAAACTTTCAAAAGAATAGTTGAATCCTTGTCAGATGTAGCAAAAGGCATAAATCCCTACTGGAAGGCTTTTGGATGATATTTTACAAAAGAAAAACTTTTTAATGTCAAAAGACAGCTTGATCCTTTAAAAATTTACGAACTACTATTGAGGAAATCTCAAATGTAAAGATAAAAAAGTAGATGAAGTAAAAATAAAAAAAGGGAATACAACATTTTAGTCTTCGGATCAATTTATGTTTAAGCACGCCTTTAAAATCTTTCAAAATCCTCATATCGCCATATTAAATTCCCCATAGACAAAAATTTCAATGGAAAGAAAATAAAGAAAGAAATTTTAATATTAAACTGAGTTAAAGCATATAAATCTTCGCAAATTTCATTTTCTTTCTATTTCTTTATAAAATAGAATCAAGAGAATCTTTCCAATCGCATAAATCGTATCCGCTTATCATTCTGTCCAACTTAAAATAGGTATAATCCTTAGTAAATGTCGTTTCTATTCTTTTAATCTAAAACTAAATGATAACTTCATGAATTACTCAGCTTATATCACGAACTGAAACGAGGAACATATCTCTCGTACCCACTTTATAAATGCATTCTAGCATTATAAATTTAATACTGATCACTGCTTTGTTCAAACGTGATCAGCATAGCTTAAGCACGAAAAGATGATGCACTAACGTGGCATGAAGTTTATCATTAAAGTGAATTTGTTCGTTCTTCTTAATCTAATTCCAAAAAGTATGAGTCATATTAAATATGTTTATAAAAATTATGCTAAAAATTCATTAATTCGTGCTTTGAATTTCGGAAAATCTATATTAAAAAGTAAAACAAAATCAATTTGCAAAAAACGAATATTTCGTTTTATTCAATTTAGTTATGCTTGCAAATACTGTTAGGAATGAATATTTTATTACTGAAGCAAATTAAATTGCTTGATGAACAACTCCATGGAGAGCCATTTGTTTGTAATTTGTCCAAAATCATATTCGCGCTTTGTTCATTTAGTGCAAGTAGAAAAGATGTCATAAAACTTCCATATGGATGTTTATCAGAGGCCGAACTGTGGGAAGTGGCATTGATCTAGTCCACTTAATCCGTAAGAAATCCTTCTCTAGCACACACCTGTAAGATTAATATGCAAAAGATACATCAAGATTTGTTGCCAGCTACAAATGATAAATGAGTTGGCTCTTCTGGGAATCGTGTGGAAAGAGCGGTGCTTTCGGGACGTTTCCTTCAGTAAGATGGATGACATTTGACATTTTTACGTGAAGAGATGGTTGATAATTAATAAAGTCTACAGCTGAGATCGATAAGTTTCTGTTACGAGAAACTATTTTTCTTTTGTGGGCGATCGGAAAAGATCTCCTGCTTTCAATAGCAAGAAAGACCATTGTCCGGTATCTTCAATTCCCCACAGAGAATCTTGTTCATTCGATCTTACTTTAAACATAATTATGATACGCCTTCATTTTTTAAAATTATAAACTATAAGACGGTCTTCTTTACATGAAAGAATTTCATGTAAAGAATATTTTTTTTCCTAATAATTCTTAATTTTTTCCTAATAATTCAAACTTTAACATTCTTCTCTACTTGTTTTCAAATTAGGGGAAATTGAGGCTAAAAATAACAAAGATTGGTTGTAACAGACGCCAGTACTCATTTCTAGTTTGATCAAAAATATTTAAATTTCACACGAAGATATCTAATAAAGGTTGCAATCTGATGATGTTTTCTCAGTTAGCTGACGAAAATGTAACGCGATTGATTCAATAAAAACGTTTTAAGAGAGATTTAACTAAGAAACCACTTGATTTGAAAGTCGTTATAAATCCATTAAATCAATTGTTAGCAATTGTTCCTGTGTAGAGCCATATAATAACTTATATCTTCGCCATTACATATTAAGTCTAACTGTGATGGTGCCTTTCAAACCAAAATGGCGGAATCTGGGGCAGATTATAACATAAAGCGTAAAAAGCTTATATCTTCGCCATTATTTATTAAGTCTAACTGTAATGGTGCCTTTCAAACCAAAATGGCGGAATCTGGGGCAGATTATAACATAAAGCGTAAAGGCAGGTGTAACAGCCTAAATCAGTAGTGCCGATTCACCAATGTCAAATATTCAAACAGTAACAATTCAGATAAAGAAAAGTATTTTTATTTCATGTGTAATGAAGACTATAACAGCTATAATAATGGGGAACTTTTGATAACTATTATTGATTATAACAGCGGGGAAAACGAATCCAATGCAGTGGATAAGAAAGGAAGTGACCAAGAATGCACAGCTGATAATCCCTTCTATGTTTGTCACAACTGTGATTTTAATTATTCATCAGAGGATTAAATTGAACCTTATTAGGCTCTTTCCTAAAATTTAAGCACAAAAACTTGGACACAGGCAATATTTTCTTAAAATTTTGTAGTGTTGTAACCTATTCAGATAGAGGAGTAAGTTGTAACATTTGACTTCGTTCAGAAAAATATTTTTTTAAAATATTAATTTTAATCGAATAAAATTTGTTTTGAATTAGTGAAAAAGTTACTAAATGATCTTTACAATGACGTATTTATTATTCTGAAATTGAAATTTTCATAGCGTAAAATAAAATATAAAATGTTACTATCATTTCCCCTACAGATGATTTTCTTTTCACCATTTCAATACCAGATTTGTTTAGTTTTTAATAGATTAGTGATAAAATTTGCCTTTCTAAGTTTATCTTATGCTTATCTATTAATATCGAGAATAATCGAATTATCAGTAATTTCGTAATGATTTCAAAATGTTCTTAAAATTATTAAAATCTATATTACTTTACATCATTCAATAGATTATAAATATGCATATTTATTAAAAAAACTAATATTTATTTACATATAATAGTGCATAATTAATACTTTATCTTACAAAATAATAACTTATTTTATATAATTTAATATAGTTTGACAAAATTTCTGATAATAAATTACTAGGAAATTAGCAGCATAATAAATTATGCTATTAATTTCGTGATGATTTCTAATCATCTTTCTTGAACAAGATGATTATAACTGTTCTGTTAAATTATCAAGCGCTTATTTGTAGTCTCCTTAGAAAACGACAAGAAGTCTTGTAATCTTCTCAAGAAGATTATGGCCTCCTTGGAGTTATAAACTTTCAAGCGGTTGAATTTGGAATAAAATACAAATATTTGATATTTTCTTTAGATCCATCCATTTTTCCTAAAAATATATTCGCTATTTATTATAATATAGATTTATTGCATATATAATAGAAGAGTCTATAATCATATTGAAATGAATTGTTTTTATCGTTTTTCTGTTTTGTTTTTGTAATTCGTTGTGCTGCTAAACATTTAACTTTAGAATTAGACTCAAATGCAAAGTTTTTCTTCAGATTGGAGTTTGAATTTTGTACTCCTAGCAGCGTATGTAGCATTTGATAAATGATTACCAATTTCTTCACCTGAAAGATTTAATATAAAAATTTTTATAGATTAAGGGCTTATCTTATAGAATTTTTCATAAATTGTGCTTATTGACAAACTTAGAACTATATATTTGTTAAATCAGCTTACTATATTTTTATTTACCTCTAAAGTCGTATAGAATATAATATTTTTAGAATTAATTATGTTTAAAAAGTCAGTTTCGTAACATATTTATTAAATATATTTGTGGATTTTAAATTATATAACACTGAACTTTTTGCTTTTTAAGTGAAAAATATATATTTCAACATCCAAAGTCAGCAGTAAATGTGTAATACAGACAAATATAAATAGGTTTCAATTATCTTAACTCCGATGACATTCGATGCATGATAAATTTGTTGGTGGAATTCATTAAAATAATCAAACTAATTTATAAACAGATCTGAATTTATATAACCTCTTGGAGATAACTACAATATTTTCTAAAAATAGCATCTTTCTGAAATTCATTTATCAGGATTTCTTACATTTTAAAAAAAAATTATAAGTAGTGTTATCCAATTACCATTAGCAAAGATATATTCAAGCGTTATATGATTATAATTTTATCCTTAATTGGAAAATGCTATCTTATAAATACATTTTTTACTTATTGACGGACGACATTAGATATTTCGACACAAGATAATCCGATTAAGCCAGCTCGGCCTTGTAGATTTTTTAAAAAATTTATTTAAAAAAATATGTTTTCAAACTTAAAAGATGTTATGATCTGCGACTACAGTATTTTCTACAATATGAAATATAAGCCGTCTTTTTTCCCCTTTTAGTGGTAGCTGCCTCAAGCAATTTTCCTATATTCATACTTTCTAAAATTTTAAGGGCTCTTTCATTATCATCAATATAAAGTACTGTACAAAAATGTAGGGTAAGTCCGGGAGATATGGACCCCCTTTTCTCGAATCGCTCTATCTTCTCATATACTGCAATATTATTGATGAAGAGAGCCTGGAATGGCAAAAACGAAAAATTGAAAAAAAAACTAAACTAAGAGGAAAAATGAAAAACTAAAAATATGGGGCTAAACCAAACCCTACTGAGAACCTAAAACCACCAAAATACGAAGGGGTCACCACGGAAAATTTTGAATAAAAAATTAATGAAAACCCAAGTTGTCAGTTGTGAGATAAGTCTATGGAAAGAGAAACTACTTAATAAAAAATTAAGGAATTAACGGATCTGAAAAAAATTTTCAGATTTGGGTGTCCGCGAGGATAAGGAACAAAACCTATTTAAAATTTTGAAAAACGGATAAGAAATAAAAAAGTTATACGCAAAAAACGAAATTTCCTGCTACCTGCAATACATTTTAGAACCGACTGTACAGTTCGTTCCTAAAAAACTTGTCACCTAAGCGGAAGATGTTCGGCTTCCTTACAATACTTACAAACAAATGAGATTAATCGGTTCAGGCGCGAATTCGAGTTTGCAGTGCTTTGGACAATTCCATTTATTTTTTCTAAGCAACAGGGTTAGGTTGGTTTAATGACAAGTGTTCAATCATTTTTTCCGAAAATTGATTTTCAGCACTTATTAGAATAATACATTTTAGAACCGACTGTACAGTTCGTTCCTAAAAACTTGTCACCTAAGCGGAAGATGTTCGGCTTCCTTACAATACTTACAAACCAATGAGATTAATCGGTTCAGGCGCGAATTCGAGTTTGTAGTGCTTTGGACAATTCCATTTATTTTTTAGGATGGTTTAATGACAAGTGTTCAATCATTTTTTCCGAAAATTGATTTTCAGCACTTATTAAGAAATTTTCAATTTATTATTTACAATTTAATTTATGTTGTTATTAATTTACGCAAAATGCAGCATTGTATAATCGTAAGTACACGAGTAATTAAGCGATAAGTTGCTAAAGCACCAAGCAAAGCACCGGCAATAACATAATGGCGACTACGGGAAGTATTTTATTTTATTGTTTTATTTGAAAATATATGCTTCTTTCTGCGTTTGTAATAAAATTAAAAACTGTTCCAAACGATTCTCATTGATAATGTGTTTAATATCCGTTAATTGATCAAATGATAAAAACCAAAAACAATATTTATTTCGTTTCCATGACAACTTAATCGTCGGTTTTAAATAAGAAAACGAACGTGTATGTCAAAATGAATTTTGTGTTATATCTGTTTTGGTTTTCTAATAAGAGTTTATATTTGTGTTGGATAGTGAAATTTATTGTTTATGTTCTTACATGTCTTTCTGAAAGTTCGGTATGAAGACAAAGTATGAAAGATTTCAATTGTTACATATTTACGTATTATGTTCTATTTATTTGAATAAAGTTATAACTATCTTTCGCTTTGTATTTTTATTGTTTTCACCCAAAACATTATAAAACATTGGACTCGATTTGTAAAGATATTACGTAAATGCCATTCTTAGTTTTTACAAAATTTCATTTTAAAAAATCATTTCTTATGAAATACTTTAATTAATTATATCATTAATGTTTATTTTGAACTAGTCATATATAAATATGCATTTGCTTCAGATTTATCAAATAATTGTTTTTCGAATATATATATTACTTATAAAAATAGTTATTATAATTCATAAAATATCGCTGCCATTCTCGATATGAAATCTTTTTTTCAATTTAAACGTCAAAAATTCACGTTTATGCATATAAAATTTCATTTGTATCCTCGACGGGAATATATAAAAGAAACTCTATATATAGTTTATATATAATATATGGCGGCAAACAAATAAGGTATATTTTTATTAGCATATTAAAATTTAAAAAAATAAATCTGTAAATATCATACTCATAATTACCAATATTCAAAATTTAAAAAATGATATCACAGAGCGTTATCTATTTACTCAATTCATAACTAGAAAGTCTGCCTGGCTTGAAATAGTGAGCGATTAGTTTTTTCAGTTCAGAGCGCTGTAATCGACCCACCTCATTCGTATACCTCACCCCTATTCTTAGTCAGAACGGACGCGTCCATTTTTAGCTTCCACTATGCAGGTTCAAACTTTCAGACTTATATCCGATCAACTTTCGGTAACTCAGCCCCTGCAAAGTAGGTGACAAACTTTTTGGAACGAACTGTACATTTATAAACAAAAAATTTTAGCACAGCTATAGAATACATAAATCTGTGGATCGGAGGTATAGGACACTATGTCACATTTACTACATTTTACAGGAGAGCAGTTTGAAGTTGTTTTACATTGTTCTCACTTATGAACTTGGTGTTATTTAAAAGCACCGTAACTCCACCAATTATTGATGTAGGACATAGTGTTGTATACCTGTGGGTAGAGGATGAGAAACCGATATGATTGTCCCAATAATCTCATTTTGGCCAAAAATGGACATAGTGCCCTATACCTCCAATATAAAAATTAACATTTTTTAAGAATTTATAGAATGTAATTGCTTTGCATGCGATAATATAACTCGAGAATATTCGAATTATAATACATTTGGAAGATATGAACTTAATATAATCGGTCAAATACAGAGAACTACACCATTGAACTCAGAAATATCGATACATAAGTATTCTGTGTTTACTGAAATTGCTTCTAATGGCTTTCCTGTAAAGAAAATCTTAGGGACAATTTCAGTAGCAATAGTGCAATACATTAAATTTAAAAAAAAATGTATTCGAACAGAACAATACACCATATCAAACAACCGAAGAATTTGGAGTGATTATCAAATATCAAATATGAGATTCAGATTAAGCTTGCCTAATTGTTAACACTATACAGATCGAAATTTTAAGGAATACATTGAAAATACAGTGTATCACACAACAAAAAATAAATATCTGAGGTGTTCCACCATCTATACAAAAACGTCTAAATTCTATAATGTAAAAATATCAAACTGATAATTTATTTATCTGTAAGACATAAAACTGTTTTTTAAACCGAAAATTGATCACTCAAGATAATAATATTTATATTTAAAAAATTTATTTTCTTCAGCATGCTGCAGTTATCTAATTATTCACGATTTAGTAATACTTTAATCGCATTTTGAAGAAATATATATATAAATATATATTTCTTCAAAATGCGATTAAAGTATTACTAAATCGTTTAGACACAATGTCTTCTGCATATTATAGCTGGAAGTCACTTTTCTGAAGCTAACTAATTTGGGAAAATTTTGACGTTTGCGGAATGATTCTCATTTTCTTGAAAATTAATTTAAATTTATTAAATATATGTAATGGAATCGATACAATCGGCTGTTTGGCGCTTAATTTACCGACTGATTTAAACTTAATGGGGGCTTAATTTACCGAACTAAAATGTACGTAATGGAATAGAAAAATTTTGACATGCCAAAAATTTCTCGTAAATCTGGAACAACATATTTCATTCATATCCGCATTACTGATAAATGTATAAAATCTTAGTTAATACATGTTTATATTCACGACACTTTATTAATGTATCATACATGTAAATTTGTTTAAATATTATCAAAACATTTTATTTTAAAATTTCATTAACTTGTACACTTATATTTATATTTATATACTTATATTTATAATAATTAATATATATTTAATAATTTGATATATTTTTTAGATGATAAGTTTCACCATTACTCACACACTTATTCTGATACAGATCAGTCAAAGTTTCCAGAAGCAATAATCGAATAATTATTGATAAAGATCCAAATATTATTTCAATTATTGTATTGTAAATATTTATTAACAAATCTTAAATAAATATGAAAAATATATCATCTATAAGGTTCTATTGATGTATTTTTATTTAATATTCTAATAATAATATTTTTCATAACTTTTATTTACTTATTGTCGGCCGGATGGCCGCGTGGTAAAGCTTTGGCTTATCACCCTGGAGGATCCGGGTTCAAATCCAGGTCCCACATCTCCAGTTTTTCAGGAGGGGTCCGGGCCCGGCCCGTTGAACCCCATCCTTCAACCATCCGGTTGACCCCATTACGGGTGTTGGCCAGCCTGTGATGGGCTCTACAAGTGGCCGCCGCCAGATACAGTATATCCCACGAGGATATGGCGGCGTAAACTAATTAACCTAACCTTTATTTACTTATTTACAAATATCTTTTTTTAAATAAGTAAATAAAAGACATCAATAGCAAGCATGTGTGTAAAATCCAAATTATGTTAATAAGTCATCAGTAAAAATGTAAATAAATTATTTTAACACATAAAATTAATATTTATATTAATTCATAACTTTTCTTATATATAATAAAATTAAATATCTGGCTCATTCATAATGAAGTAAATCTGTAATAATATATAGATTAGTAAAATTGATCTGGGATGTACTTTAGTAGCGTCATGCAAGAATTCAAGGACAAATCAGTCAAAAAAACTACATTGGAATATGGCATTTGTGATATACACAGCTAATATCACTGTATTATTGGGGAAAATCAGTAGCGTCATGCAAGAATTCAAAGACAAATCA
Source organism: Olivierus martensii (assembly GCA_000484575.1). NCBI lineage: Eukaryota > Metazoa > Arthropoda > Arachnida > Scorpiones > Buthidae > Olivierus > Olivierus martensii. The sequence continues at coordinate 25,267 of AYEL01075831.1, forward strand.
GTCAAAAAAACTACAGTACATTGGAATATGGCATTTGTGATATACACAGCTAATATCACTGTATTATTGGGGAAAATGTGAATATTACTTCAAAGGACAACTGGCATTATTTCTGATTCACCGTAAAATTTAATTTTTAAGATTATTCTACTAATTACCAGTCATTTTGTTTTAATAATTTCAAGAAGAGTAATTTAATTCAATAAAATCATACAAATACATTAAATATATAACACAAATATATAACACAGAAAAGCGTCAATGATCCAAACATCAATTATTAGAAAAAATGAATTATCCAAATCACTGCTGTACAAAAAAAACCTACAATATGTTATTTTAGTGAACTGGTTGTTATATTGAAGTATATTCTTGTTCCTTAAAGTATTCATTTCCAATATTTATTGGAAGCTATATACTATATATTATACGAATTGTCTTACTATATACTATATATTTTAGGAATTTATCATTAGCGTAGATAAAAACTATATGTTGACTTTAGCTCCTGTGTGGACGGTTTGGTTTTTATTTATAAACTAATTCTAATTTAATTAATTTTAATAAAACAGTAACAATATCACCTTTGCATTTAGTTAGTAGAAAGAGACAACATCTGTTGACCAAAAAAAAAAAACCGCTTGCGTACAATAATTTTATTATAGGGCCTAATTATAATTTTTTTTGTATACAATGACTATTCTCATATATTTTTGATTAACCATACCATTGGATTAATTAACCTTGGTCCCAATCAGTTCGGATAATTGACGCTGTACTGTAATATCTTTACAGGTAGTTTTAAACACGAATCTTAAATATACATCTAACGTACTGTATATAAAGTATATAACTAATAAAATATTACTAACTTCTGAAAATCTCAATCCAGCAGGACAGTGAATTTGGAATTATTTATGACGACCACTTCTACCGGTGGTATTGATCAAGTAATTACGATTATATTTTCGGTATAAATGTTTTTATGCAACGTAATGTTTTTTAAATGTTCGGTTTAGTTAAACTCGAAACGATGTTTAATTCTGCACTAGTAGATTGTTGTTAGAATGATTTTTCTCTAATAAACTGTTTTCACCTAAAAATAAAATATCGAATGAGAAAATTTCTTCATGCGTTATTTAATTGATATTTTGAATATTCGGTTCCTCATCTAATATACAAAATATCATTCGCACACTATACAAAGGAATTGGAGTAATTTCTGAAGTTTAAATGTGCCTATCTGGTAGAAGATTTGAAACAAAATTAAATAATAATATCAATCAAATAGCTGCTACTAAACTCTAAAAATATCCTAATTTCCTAGTATTATATTTCGATTACTTTTTTCCTATTATATGCTCATGATTGAATTTTAGATATAGAATCTAACAGGGCCTCCGAGAGGGTGTGACATCCGAGACTTTTGTCACGGGCCTCGCATCGAAAACGGCTCGACAATCTGGTACCGACGTGTCACATAACGTGTCCAGTAGTTCCCAGCCAACTGCCAAAACTTACTGTCTACCACCCTAAGTTGTGCCAAAATAAATTATTTTATATATAACAATATATTGATGACGAAGATTTCGTGATTGTTTATAAAGTGTAGACCATGAGCTAAAAAATAAGCAATTTATGACTCGTGTAATAATTTATTAAATATTCGAAAGACATCATCATCTCTAAAACACGAAATCTATCACATAAAAAAAGATTTATAACTCCATGTTTAAAGATGTTATACCCAAAATTATACCAGAAGTAGATTTATTAAATACCATTTATAAATTTCAACTTCACAGTATTTTTCCCGAATATGTACTTCAATCAGAGGTTTTTGCACAATGCAACAACAGTTGCCGAAGGTGGAAGAGTATTTAGTAAAGTTTCAGCAATAAAGAGCCTCAGTAAATCATCAATGCTCCTAGAAAGATTAAATGGCCTAGATGTTGGGATTTTTTTTTCCGTCAGTGTATATTGATGACGAAGATTTCGTGATTGTTTATAAAGTGTAGACCAATTTTTGTTTAAAAAATAAGCAATTTATCACTCGTGTAATAATCTATTAAATATTCGAAAGACATCATCATCTCTGAAACACGAAATCTATCACATAAAAAAGATTTATAACTCCACGTTTAAAGATGTTATACCCAAAATTATACCAGAAGTAGATTTATTAAATACCATTTATAAATTTCAACTTCACAGTATTTTTCCCGAATATGTACTTCAATCAGAGGTTTTTGCACAATACAACAACAGTTGCCGAAGGTGAAAGAGTGTTTAGTAAACTTTCAGCAATAAAGAGCCTCAGTAAATCATCAATGCTCCTAGAAAGATTAAATGGCCTAGTTTTGCTATCAATGAAACATGATCTGGCAATGAAAATTAATTATGATGAGGTGATTAAACATTTCGCTAACCATAATGTGAGGAAGTAGATCAGGCAGATGGAGATGAGGCAATAAAAATTTAAAAATCCTCTTTTTATTTAATGTTTGCATATTGTATGGTTTGCAATGTATCGAGTTTTGAATTTATTGTACTTTAAATAAATGTTTAATATTTTATATGACTTTTTTATTAAACTAAAGTGATGCACATTTTCAAGTGAGGCCCGGGCCACAGACTTATCATGGGCCCGAAAATATTCCTCGGCGGTCCGGGAGGTTAACAATACTCATCAGATAACAATGGTCATATTTTCGTAATATTGCATATTTCTCCGTTTATATACTGTCAAAATTTCAATAATATATATATATATTACACAGAAGATACTAAAGAGAACCAAATTTTAAGGAATTATTTCCTTTAGCATAAGCCATTAGTCGATATTAAGTTTCCTGATGGTCTTAGCTTCATCGTCAGGAAAGCGTTCTCCCGAAAGATGTTCGTTTATATACTGTCAAAATTTCAATAATATATATATATATAACACAGAAGATACTAAAGAGAACCAAATTTCAAGGAATTATTTCCTTTTGCATAAGCCATTAGTTGATATTAAGTTTCCTGATGGTCTTAGCTTCATCGTCAGGAAAGCGTTCTCCCGAAAGATGATGTTTCAAAGGGCCAAACAAGTGGAAATCGCTGGGGCAAGGTCCGGGCTGTAAGGTGGATATTGCATGACCTCCCATTTGAATGACATACACGTTTCTGGCGTGGCGATCTCCACAGGCCGACCGGCTCTATGTTCGTCTTCGATACTTGTCCGCCCTTTCGAGAACTTTGGCACCCAATTATGGATTGCCTGACGTGACAGGCAATGTTCACCATACACGGGCAGCATTTCCTTGTGGATATCCTTTGCTTCCATATGTTTTGTCCACAAAAAACGCACAACGGCACGCTGTTCTATCGTGGGACATGTACTCAGGGGCGCCGCCATCTTGTACAGTCATGCGCAGAACGATCGTTATGCGTCACAATAAAACTGGATAGTGCAGCTATCTAGCGGTGACAGTTTCCCGCACTTAATTAAAAAATGAAGGTCGCAACTTCGATTTGTAACTTACTTATTGAATTACCCTCGTATTTTTTGTTGGAAGGTAAATTGCGAAACAAGGATTGTACAACGGAATCATTAAATAAAAGAGTTGAAAAATATCACCATGGCTAAGAATGACGGATATATTGTAAGGAATAGGCAAAAAACGCAGAAATGGAATGGAAAGGATGCTTTATTTTACCACCAACAGATGGCGTCACGCGGAATAGGCATGCGCTAACCTTTTCCATGTCGAAACATTCGACCCCGGTTCGGTCAGAAATTCCCATAAACAGAAATGTATATTTCATTTCGCGCTTTATCTTATAATGGAAGCGATGACAGCGCAACTCGGCAACATCATACCTCGTTAACGTTAGCCATTCGGCTTTAGTTCACTAGGGATTTTTTCGTGTTTCTCCGAATATTTTTAGTTTTGTCAATTTCAGATAAATACTTACGATTTGTACTTGAATTTAATTTTATTTTCATATTTAGTTTTTTACGTTTAAGATGTTTTGGATTTGGCCTTTTCCTCATTCAAATTCTTTCGCTAATTCCTGGGAACCGATATTAGGTTTTGATTTTTTAATTTTAATTACCTTGTACTGATGTTCCAGATTAAGGTAATTGGGTTTGTTCTTGTTTGCTGACATCATTAAACAATCTACTTGCATTAAAACGCTATTGGAACCGATATTAGGTTTTGATTTTTTAGTTTTAATTACCTTGTACTGATGTTCCAGATTAAAATAATTGGGTTTGTTCTTGTTTGCTGACATCATTAAACAATCTACTTGCATTAAAACGCTTGTTTTTTAGTTAAATTGCAATAAAAATTTACTTAATAGTTTAATTGCACGTCTCGAACAGCAGATATAAAATCGAAACCAGAATTGCCAGATGACAAAAAATTTTATTACATAACAACCACAAAACTTTAGCCTAAAACTAATTCAAATTTATGGAGAAAACAGAAAATGAAACACAGATGAATGATCAATTTTGAACTGTACAGGTTACTAATCTTTTATTATTTTTACAATTTTTAATATTTATTTAATATATTGCACTTGAAAATAATAATTAAAATTTTATATAGCTAAATATGAAAATAAATATAGTGGTTTCAATGTGAATCCCTTAATCACTTTATAACAATTTTTAACTGAAAAAAAAAATATTTTATTTCAAAATAATTTATATACAGTGTAATATTCTAAAACACACACTACAAAACTAGCCCAATAGGGCATGAAAATCACTCATCTAGCATTTCTGATCAAAACATAATTTGCTGGCTACCAAGTAGATACTATTGCGCACAAGATACGGAAATTAATATTTCTGGCCATAGCTACGGAACACAGATGATCATTTTACATAGTTTAAATATCCCGCAATACGCCCGGGCGGGGGTGGGCGGATATTAAGGTGGAAACGACTTGCAGGTTGGCCACAATAGCTCAGGTGGCCATCAGCACAGGTTTTCCTGTACAATTTTTTGAAATTTTTACAGAAGTTTAAACGTAAACATTTCGAGTTCTAGTTAAAAACTATATCAGAATCGGTAATCAGTAAAGAGTATATACAAGGAGTATTCAACCTTATCTACTGTGCGAGCTACTTTTCTATACTAAGTTATTTGGCGATCTTCTCGCGTATATAGATAACGTTCTCCCAACTTGATATTTGATTACGTATAACTATCCAGTTAAATGAGCTGACTCACTTCGGAGGAGCCATTCTCCGACCCTAAAAACTTTAAAGAAATTAAAAAATTACACATTTATTTGTGCATTTAAAAATTTATTCATCACTTTTAATTATTTTAATTAACAAATAAAACAAATACATATTGAAATGAAATATCTGTTTCTCTATTTCGGAAAACTAAAGTTAGAAAAAACAACAGATTGTTTCCAAACTCATAAGGAAATACCGATTGATTAAAAAAAAAAAGTTAAATTTGGCATTGTTTGGAGCTTGCAATATTTTCGTAATCTGCTTGATATGAAGAAGTGGACAATCATCCAAATGATCATTTGTAATTTGGTTTATTGGTTTTTTAGACGTTCGTATTTGTAAAAGCGGATTTTGACAAGAATGTCGATAGAATTTTGTGAGCAATATAAGTTAATATTGGAAACTTTTCATGTTTGAACTTCCGAACAATAAGAAAATTACTGATTTGACAATTTTAACGAAAAATAAATAAACAATAGCAATACACTAAGCGGACTCTGACAAGTATGTTGATCCAAAACATCACAGAATTTTTTGCGCAATATCAATTAATATTGAGAATTTTTCATGTGTATACTTCTAAATAATAATAAAATTACTGATTTGACAATTTTAACGAAAAATAAATAAACAATAGCAATACACTAAAGGAGAATTAAAAAATAATACAAAATAATGGTAACTAAATTATTATGTTTTCAGTTTTAATTAAATTTGTAAGGTGGAATCAATTTGAAAGGAATAAACAGGAGATTGACCAAAAATTGCACTGCAACTGACAGGTTGAACACCCCTGCTATAGATTGTGAAAAAAGAAATTGCAATATTTAGGGAGCAGTAAACCCTATAATGGTTTCCCTGTCAAAAGTAGAATATTCAGTGTGAACCAGATTCATGAAAATTCAGTGCAATGGTACTTGATGGGTGCCAAATGAACAACCCAAGAAGTAAAACAGAAGAAAAGAATACAGTTCAAAATAAGAAGGAACTCAAACTAAGTCACAGAAGAATGGATTGAATGCATTGGAAAAACTGGAAATTACAATATTAGCAACTAGATGGATTTTAAGTTATAGTGCTTGGCCACTGAACATAAAGCATAAAATAAATAGGTTTGTCTTAAATATCTCCAATGGGAGCCAGCTTGATATCTATTGAGCCAAGATAACTATGGGCTCTTAGATAACAAGCTGAGCCAAGATAACTACCGGCTCAGCTTGAAATCAAGCTAACCATGATATCAAACTGAGCCAAGAAATCCAGTTCATTCTTAATATCATGGATCAATATTGATATCTCTTGATTAAGAGATATCAATATTGATCAATGATATCAAGAATGAACTTCTTCATTCTTGATTAAATCCAATGGACTGAATATCTTGATTAAGATATTCAGTCCATTTGATCTACAAGTGTGGATATTGCAATTTGTTAATTCTTAGAGAAATCAGCATTAAGCACATTGTTTCTTTTATATAACTGTTGAGAGTGTTATGAAGAGTAAATGATCAATGGTATCAAGTTAGCCTTCACAGCTTTAATTTGATGTTTCTATATTTATTACAGGAGAAGATCAAATAATATGAGGTTTCTTCTTCATCAAGACCAGAGAAAAAGAGAATTATCATGAAATAGAAAGTGTAGATAGTGTTGTAAATTTCCATGGCCTGTAATATTGTGCTAATCAATAATTGAGTTTGATCTGTTTGATGAGTTCTTATCCAAGATTGAGATGCATCTCAATCTTGGATAAGAACCTATAAGTGTGTCTATCACTATGTTCTATGTTTCAGTCATTGTCAATACTCAAGAATGATGTTTTTAGATATGTTTTAACTACCATGAAGAGAATCTTTGAGTAACTTAGAATATATTAGAAGAACTAAAGCTGTAGACATTCACAACTAATCAGAGTAAAGAAGAAATCTTAAGCACTAAGCAGAAATAAAACCTTTATTTCACAAAGGAATATTTTTGCCATTCACAATTGGTCTACATCAGCTAATTAGCACAATTGGTCTACATCAGCTTAGTGCTTAAGATTTCTTCTTTATATTAGAAGAATATCTCAGAAGTTTGAACATCCTTAAATGTTCACAGCTAGAAGATTAAATAATGTGGAACTGAATTGAACTTTAACATCAGAACATTACTATGAAATTTCATGAAAATTTATTTTGTATTTCAAAGTTATTAGTGATAGACTTACAAGAAAGATAGATAGCATGATTATAAGCCTCATATTTCTTCATTAAGCAAGCTAAAAATAATTAAATTAAGCATATTGTCTAAATTAAATAGCACTGTATCAGAACAATTTTTCTATATTTATGTTTTGTAGAATTATATAATTAACTGATAAACAAATTCTTATAACAATCACTTTATAAACAGAGGCACAAAGACAAATCCCAATTCCAATTTATGTTTTAAATATATAGTAAGACCCCGCTTAATGCTGCTCCATTTAATGTTGTTTCAATATAATGCAGTTTTTTTTAATTCTATATTTTATTGATTCACTTTGGCGTGGTTTTTCAAACTGTTACTCTTACATAAATCCGAAACCGCAGGAATTTGTTGCATTTGATATCAGTACAGTGCAGTACATACGAAAGTTTGCTGCAGTCAGAGTACATATTTATGATTGTCATCAATGTTATTTTACAGTAATAAAAACAACAATTATCCCATTTTAGTTTTAATTTGAATGCTGCCACTTTAAACTATAGTTCCTTGAAGTTAAAACATTATTCTTTCATCAATATTTTTTTGTTGTTTATAACTTACTGCAATCTGATTACTGCTTTTTGTTCTTAAAACTTTTTATTTTCTAATTTTAAGAATTTTTTCATGAATGATTTATGAATACAAATTGATATTAGCAATAAAAAATGTTTATAATTAATGTAATACAATAGTAATAATACATGTTAAAAAATAAAATTTAAAAAGTGCTGTGTATATATTTTATATTCACTGTCTTGTTTCACCTATCCTCATTATTTACGTGTTAAAATGATCTCGTTTAATGCTGTTTCATTTAGTGCTTTGTTTCCTTGGAACGTATCCTCCCGTTATACGGGGTCTTGCTGTACTACATTATCAAGAAATTTAAGTTTTCTGTCATCATGCATTTTTTAAAATTATCTTGAATTCTATTGAAGTTGTGAACAAATTTTTGCAAAGGAGCTAAATTTTAATGTAAAATTACATTATTAGCTAAACAGCAAAGTACTACTAACAGTCAACTCGTCAATAGTCAGTATTCAAAGTCTTCAATGGAATTCAAGATAGTTTTCTGCCATCAGAATAAGCTTTTTACCAAATTTACATTTTATCTGATGATCAGTCACAGCTAATAAAATATGAAGATCACTGTCGTGATTTGCCTTTGACACCATTTTCAAATTTGCAAAAAAACATCAAAAATTTAATATTGGTGAAGCACCAATGGTTTTTAATTCTGCATTAATATTTAACTCCTTTGCAGAATTTTTCAAATCTCCAATTAAGTTTTGTATTAAATTTATGTATTAATGCTATTTGTTAATACTTTTAGTAATGTTTTTATATTATAATGGAAACTTAATAATTACCAGATCAAAATAATAAAAACTTAATATTCTTAGGAAATTAAAATATTTTCTATATTTAATGTTTATTATTAAAGACAATAATATTAAAAGAATCTAAGTGCCAAAAACATAACATTTAATCATTATTAATCTACATGTCAAATTGGATCACAATGAAAAAAATTAAAAATTGTCAGAAATATGGAAAATATAACATAATATTGTTTAGTAGCTATTTTTCTTAATTTCCTGGAAAAATTGTTGGACACTTAGAAGTTTTAAATTTATCATCTTATATTTAAGCTTATAAAACAAAAAAAAAAAACAAATTATTTAATATAAATTAATGAATTTATAGTATATATATTTTGTCAATGATATAAAAATGTTTTAATTTAAAGAATATAAATATGTTTTTCAAATTCATATTAGTTTAGTCTTTCTAGTTCTCAATAAGCAAATAGGAATAATAATTTTAAAAATCAAATGCAAATTTATAATTTTGTATGTAAACTTACTATAATTAATTTCATGTGATTGAAGTTTTCTTTCATAATTTAGATTTTTTCTATTGTTGACCATAAATTCCTGTAATTGTAGTGATGAATTTAATTGATCTCCACACGTTTCAGAACTTGTATTTAAATTATTGCTGTTTGAATTTTTATCATATTGCCTCCATCCAATACCCTCAGTCATATCTACTGAAAATTATTTTTTTGAAATTCTTGCTTTAAAAATTTCAATACTAAAACAGGTTGTTTATTTTTACAAACTAAAAGATTTTAAGTAATTATAAATTTTATATATTTTTATAAAAAAAATTATATCATCTGATGTTATTGCTATAATTATAGCAGATTATTATTGCTCATTTAATGAATATTTAGTAGTTATATAGAGATATGCAATTTGTAAAAATTATTAAAATTTGGATTATTTGCAATTTTAAAAAACTTCAATAATATAATTAATAATTTATACTCTTTGACAATAATAATTAAACAATCAAAAAATATTCAGAAAGAAATAGACATTTCACAAAAAGATCATGAAAATATAAAAAATATTAGATATGCCATTTAGATATTTTTAATAATGTATAGAATAATTTTAACAACAAAATGTTTTCATTATTATGATTAATATTAATTTTATCATTGATTATATGCTAAGAAGAAGGAATATTATTTAAAATATCTTACAGTTATTGTTTTTTTATCTTTATTTGCATTTGCATTTTTATTTATTTTCTGTTGGAGACTTTTATTAAACTATTAATTTTTTTACAAAAATACAATAAGATTTCAAATCATTATTTAAATTGCATCTGCAATTAATATGGGCATTTTGGAACATTAAATGATCAACTACTCAAATTTCATAACAACAGAACAACAAAACAGCATATCTTGAAAATACTGCAAGATGAAATTCACTTTTTCACCAGAATTAATGATATAAATCAATATTTTGTTCCAGTTGAATCCATTCAAAAATAAAATTCCAATTTTTGTACAAAAATTATAGTTTTTTATTTTTTCTGTGTGAAAATATAGTAATTTACTAAAATTATTTATGAATTATGTTCAGTTTAATTTTAATTTGTACTTTTTTAGCATCTAATTTACAGTAAATTTTGAAGAATATTGTTGAAAAACATTCTTCTGAATGATTCTTATTAGCATTATCTGAATTCTGAATTTTTCATATTAGTCATTGATTCGTCTGAATGACTAATATGAAAAATTTATGAAATATTTATAATGGTTTTAGTAAAAAATTGTTTAAAATTTTCTTTGATTATTTAATGAAACAAGTCATTTTGAAGATTCTTTCTACCAGAGGAATTTTGTTAAAAAGTTTTTCCATTAGCAAGTGTATCACTTTTTCTCTTTATATATCTAAAATGCTTCAGCAAACTTAATCAAAAACTGAATTTATTACTTAAATGAAAAATTTGTCTCCAATTTCTATTAGCATGAACTGGTTCTAAAATTTTAGTTTTTGAAAATCTTTTTCAATAATGTTTCAATAATATAATTTTTTTTAAATTAAAGCAATATGATAAAATAATGAAAAAAAATTTTAAATGCTTTCTTTAAAAAGCTTTATATAATGAATATATAACAAATCTTTAATTGGTGTTACAAACTGATAAAATTCTGACACTAGAGAAGCTGTCATTGATGCTACATATGATGATTAATTTATAACAAATAATTATAATTGATGATTTTCATTTTAAATGTATTTTAAGTTTTTTAATATTTCCAAAAAAGTTTTTGAAATATTAATAGCATACCTTAAAATAACATTAATTGAAATCATGTAATTGAACAGTCTCTATATAACAAAAATTAATCAGAGTAATTTAATAATCTCTGTTCCATGCCATGTAAGTAATGCTTATAATAAACAAATCATGAAAACCTCTGCAAATAGCTGGCACTGTGTTAGTTGTAGATTAAAAAACTATAACTGGATCAATTTCTAATCTATATTTATTTAATATAGTTTAGAAACTGATTACCAGATGAGCAATCAATTATAATAACATTAATTGATTTCTAAATTTAATGAAACTGCATCAATACTGCTTTTTTTGGCATATAATTATTAAAGACTTCAAAGCACTAACAAGCAGTCCTAAAAAACTTTCACAACACTTATTAAGAGTAACATTTTCAGCAATTAAATGCCATCTTCAACTCATACAATATATTTATATTTTAAAAAAGAACAACTAATTGCGGTTATTCATGAGTGTTCTATTCTAGAACAGATAACATACTTTTTTTAAATTGAAAAGGTGTCAGGATTTAAAAAACTTTTTTTTTACATTTTCTATAAATATAATTAAGATATGTAACAAAAGTAAAAATTATTTAAATTTAAATTTGCAAAAACAAGATATAATATTATTCTATAAAGATATTTCTTAACATCTGTCGCGTTTTTTACTATGCTAGCTAACTTCGTCATTATATGCGAGTCTCCTTATAGCATATTTCCAGGTATTAGAAACGCTATCTTTTTGCTTATCGTTTATAATCCTCCCTTACCTGCTCCCTTTATAAATTTGTAATTCCTCAGCTAAAACTTATATACTTAACTCTTTTACATCATAAATTTGTTTATCTTAGTACTCTCCCAGTCTACTTCTATATTGCTCTCATACGCTCTTGGCAGCTGTGGTCAAGTTCGCCTTTTTATTGTCCCTCTTATGCTCTGTTATTCTGTCTTCTAGTTTCCTGGTCGTGGCACTAATATAGACCTCTTTTTGTCCATTGTCCAAATTTTCATTTTTAATTTCCAGGTCTATATCAAGGAAGTGTATATGTGAAGTCTCTTTTTGCTCTTCACATATACACTTCTTTGATGTAGACCCGGAAATTAAAAACAACGGTTCATTCCAAACAACGGTTTATAGAAAATCAACCAGCACCCTCTATCATCATTCCAATTTGCCTAGCATTCCAAACAACGGTTTATAGAAAATCAACCAGCACCCTCTATCATCATTCCAATTTGTCATTAGACCATTCTGGAATGAATGGTCTAATGACAGATGGTGCCATAAAAAAGCTGTCCTGAGGTCATTTTTAACAAGAGCAATCACACATTGCAGCATGAAGAACTACTAGAAGAAGAATTAAAAAGAATTGAAGAAATAGCAAGAAGGCACAGATATAATAATAGAATAGTATCTAAATTATACTGAGAAATCTGTGAGAGGCAAAGGAACAATACAGTTCGTAGCCAAGACATTAATGGTCAGTCAGCAAAACATCAACAGTCAAGTAAATGAATCTTATACAGTAATACCAGATTCGATGAGGGCATATAAATTGGTAAGTTAAAGTTATAAAAAAGCAGAATAAAAAACCAGCATACAAAAGGCCAAAAACAGTCTTTAACTTGCTTAAGAATATAAAAGATAGCTATGTAGAAAATGAAAGAACAGGAGTCTATCAAGTACCAATTCAAAATTTGGACAATGGACAAAAAGAGGTCTATATTGGTGCCACGACCAGGAATCTAGAAGACAGAATAACAGAGCATAAGAGGGACATTAAAAAGGCGAACTTGACTACAGCTCTAGCCAAAAGAGCATATGAGAGCAATATAGAACTAGACTGGGAGAGTACTAAGATAATTAAACAAATTTATGATATAAAAGAGTTAAATATAGCTGAGGAATTACAAATTTATAAAGGGAGCAGGTTAGAGAGGATTATAAATGATAAGCATAAAGATAGCGTTTCTAATGCCTGGAAATATGGTATAAGGAGACTCGCATATAATGATGAAGTTAGCTAGCATAGTAAAAAATGCAACAGATGTTAAGAAATGTAAGATACCGGGACTCTGAATATAATTAAAAATAATAATAATAATTAAAAATAATCGAGACGTAATTAAAACCCGCGATAAAATATGAGAATTAAGAAGGAATTTGTCACCAAGCCGCAACATGATTATAGGCGTGTCATGTTTAGTTATTGTTCTTTTAAATATTGTATTCGACGAATTAGTCAGATATCAATTTAAAATATTTTATCTGTTCTAGATTAGAACACTCACACATAACTGCAATTAGTTGTTCTTTTTTAAAATATAAATATATTGTATGAGTTGAAAATGGCATTTAATTGCTGAAAAACCTTACTCTTAATAAAAGTGTTGTGAAAGTTTTTTAGGACTGCTTGTTAGTGCTTTGAAGTCTTTAATAATTCTAAATTTAAAAATAATTTTTAAATTTATCATTTCTTGTATATTTCGGAAAATACAAGAAATAATTGAAGTTTACAATTAAAAAATTTTATATAAATATTCCTCATTTTCTAGAGATGAAAAATTGTTTTTCTAAAAATTTAATCTTATTTCATCAATTTAAATTAAATCCTTTTTTCCCTTACACAAAAACTGATATGATAATTAAGTGAAAAGTGAGATTTAATCTGTGTTTAGTTCATTAATTCTCTATTATTTTTATCAATAGTGAATACAGTGTAACAAATTTCCAGTTTTTAGCAGAGATTTAGATGATAAACTGAAAATTAAAGTATCAAAAGTCATCAATCATGAAAGAAAGAACAATCATCTATTTAACACAAATGGTTAAGTGTTTCTCATCACAAAATTTTTTCCATTCTCTAACATAACAAATTATGAAATATTGGTAATTTATAAAAACATTTGTAAGCAATTTTAAAATTATCAAAATTATAAAGATTTTTCATGAATTATTATTAATTAGCAAATATACTTATTTAATATACAAGATATTTTATAATTCAATTTGAATTTATTTCTTTTCTAATTAATAATAATAGTAATAAAAATTATTCTTTTTGAATGTTATCTTAAATTTTTTATTAATAAATTTAACAAATTTAAAAACTGTATAAAGATTAAAAATCAAATTATTATTTTTAATTAAAATTTTAGTTATATGTAATTTAACAAAATACTAACCTTCTTGGGCTCTCTGCATCTGTACCAGAGGACTTTCATACTGTGTTGTTTTATTCACATGACTGAAAAAACATAGTATTCTGAATATGATTACTTCAATATTAATAAAGAATAGTTCATAAAGACAATTTTTTTTATATAAACAGTACATTGTTTTTTAAACAAAGATATATAAAAATGTTTTTTAAAAACTTTATATATCTCACGTAGAATTTCTGTATAAATGTACATTAATTTGTATATGTTCAAAATAATCTCTAAACAACTTTGTTTATGTGTAGTTTTCTAATAAATAAAATAATTTGAGCAGTTAGATATATCATGATCTCCAATTTTCATAGACTATTGTATTTTTATTAGTTGTATCATAACTAATCTATTATTACTATTATTAATATTAAAACTTCAGATTCAGTGCAATCATTTTAAGATGAATATCTAAGATATGTTATTTCACATCATTATTATTTTGTTATTTATACATCTGGAAAGATAAGTACCACTTGCCAAATTACATATTAATAAAGTGTTCATTTTTATATAAGTGTATGCTTTATTTCTTTTCATATCAAATTACAGAAAACATATATTGCAGGAATAAATAGAAATAGAAATATAAGTATAATTTTGGATAATTTTTTTATGAAGCAAATTTTATTCACTCTAATGTTATCATTTCCATTCTCTAAATTTGAATTTTCAATTCACATAAAATATTTTTATGTAAATATTATTTACAACAAAATAGTAACTGTGAAGCAAGTCGATTCCGCTTAATTGGGTCACTGGTTAATTGGGGCAGCTGCTTAATTGAGCCAAATCTCAAAGAATGGAAACCAAACTAATAAACTAATACATAATTTATGCTAGACAGTAGTAGAAAAGGAATTTAGCAATTTTTGATATATTTTAGGGATTTTTCAAAAGTAATGTCAACCACTACATACACTAATATTTGGCAACACTAGCGTGATGTGAATCAGTTATCTATCATCGTGTGTCTAGCAAGTATGTGAATGCTTAAGAGTCTACCATTACTATACACTGTACCTAGTGATATTCATTTAGTGTCAATTTTATTTAAAATTTTAAAATTTTTGTCAAGATGTCAAGAAATGATTTTACACTATAAGTAAAATTGCTTTGCTGGATAAAATTAAAAGCCAGTCATTTAATACAAGCCATCATAGACTTGCTGATATACTGATGTACCAAAATCTACCATAGCACATCTCCTACAACAATAAAATCAACTGCATGAGGAGTGGGCATTACAGAAAGAAAAGGAACATCGAAAAGAAAGCGTGATGGAAAGGATTCAGAAGTCGAATGGAACAGCGAAAAGAAAGCATGATGGAAAGGATTCAGAAGTCAAAGAATTCAAAAGAAAATGTGATGGAAAGGATCCAGATATCAAAGAAGCATTAGATCAATGGTTTTTTGATGGAAAGTATTCAAAAGTTGAAGAAGCATTAGATCTGCGTGAGGAGTGGGCATTACAGAGCGTTTTCTACAACAAGAAAATCAACTGCGTGAGGAGTGGGCATTACAGAAAGATAATTCTAGGAACATTCAAAAGAAAGCGTTATGGAAAGGATCCAGAAGTCGAAGAAGTTCTACAAAAAGAAAATCAACTGCTTAAGGAGTGGGCATTACAGAAAGAAAAGGAACATCGAAAAGAAAGCGTGATGGAAAGGATTCAGAAGTCGAATGGAACAGCGAAAAGAAAGCATGATGGAAAGGATTCAGAAGTCAAAGAATTCAAAAGAAAGCACAATGGAAAGGATTCAGAAGTCGAAGAAGCATTAGATCAATGGATTTCGATTGGGCATTACAGAAAGAAATTTCGGGAACATCCAAAAGAAAGCGTGATAAAAGAATCCAGAAGGTGAAGAAGCATTAGATCAATAGATTTCTATAGTAGATCCAGAAGTTGAAGAAGCATTAGATCAATGGATTTCTATAGTTAAGATACAAGTCGAAGAAGCATTAGATCAAATGGTTTTCTATAGTTAGCGGGCAAAAAAGCATTAGATCAATGGTTTTCTATAGTAAGCAGGCAAGGTGTGAGGAACATCCAAAAGAAAGCATGATGGAAAGGATTCAGAAGTCGAAGAAGGAAACATTCAAAAGAAAGCATGATGGAAAGGATCCAGAAGTCAAAGAAGCGCATTAAATCAATGGTTTTCTATAGTTAGTGGGTGAAGTATGAATATCAGCGGCCCAGTGTTAAAGACAAAGTTAGAGGAGATTGCTAAAAAGCTAATAACTAGGTATTTATTTTAATAAAGCATTAAAATAGGTACCTAATTATTATTTTTACCTACATATTACATATTTTATTTTATAATTTATTCAGGGCCGTAACTAGGGGGTGACAAAAGCGACATTTGCCACAGGTGCAAATTTTTTAATTGATTTCCGTTATTTACAGGCAAATGATTTTTTCGATAAACGTTCACAGACATAGCATTATATTTTTCTTTCATTTTATTTTTTAGAAGAGGTAATTCATGGGTAAGAGCAGCCAAGTTGTACCCTAAACAAAAGCACCAGGTCAAGAAGGGGTGCTATTTTTATTGACAAAGTAAAAGTTTACAATGACTCATTAGTTTCTGCCTCTTCAGTGAAAAGTCATGGTAAGGCCTAAAGAAAAGTAATAAAAAAGGATTTGTACAAATCTATTTGCTCATTCAAACAAATATCTTAGAGCAGATTCAAAATCTACTCATTTTGATGGAGATAATTCAGTTTCAGCATTGTTATCTTTAAATGAAAAAAATCGGGGGGGGCACAAGTTTGACCATTGCCACAGGTGCTGCGTACCCTAGTTACGGCTCTGAATTTATTATTAGTTCATTTAATTGGGCCAAAACGGATTAGTCCCAACATGTACCAATTAAGTGGAATCCACTATATACTGCTAGAAAAGATCTCTAAAATTAGTCTAATGACTATGGCTAAGGAAGAAATAGAATATCAATTGATTAAAAGTATCTTAAAAATATAATATTTAATGTTTCTACATTTTTAAAATGTAGAAACTTATTAAACATGTCATATTCTATTCAAAATGTATTCAAAAATGTATTTATTATATTGTAAAAATAAATACATATAAGAATATAAATCAAGTCTGTATAATTGATTTAGTACTTTATAACAAGTTTTACTTTTATGTAATCATCATTTATTTCAGTACATTTAGGATTTTCATTTAAAGAATTAATACAGTTACTATATTTAAAATTTTAAAAATCTTTTGATTTAACAATCATTAGAAAGAACTGATCTGCCACATTCCATAAACACAATTCAACTTTGGGAAGTAAATATTTTATAAGCATTCTTAGGGTTGGTTCCACCAACATCGTATAACATTACGACATTGTCAGTGTATCAACAATCAGTAACAACAGATTGATCCACCATGACTTTTGTTAGCAATGTTTACTAACAGCAAAGAGCTGACACTACAATTGTTATTCATGTTCTTGGTAAAATGCCTATTGGTCAAATTGAAGCATGTGGTAAGAAATGACACTATAACAACATGGGACAAGCCAAGATGGCTACTGCTGAAAGTAAACGACATCGTTAGTCTGATAATTCAAAATAATTTTAAATGGTGAATTTTCCGAGATATATGGTTTGTTACTAAAAGTGAGACTGATATATTTATTATAAATAACTTCCCAAATATTTGTTGAAAAATAAAATTGTACAATTCATTAGTAAAGATTTATCTTGAAAATAACTGTATATCTTGGAAAATGCAGTTTCTTTGAAAAATTAATTCACATAATCTACGATCTATACTATTTTTAAGAAGTCCAGTATGAAGATAATATTCATACATATAGTATTAAAAACTTATTTCAAAAGAAAAAGAGCAAATTATTTTCTATTTACACATGCTATTTTTATAATTTTTTCAATAAATTTCATAATTTAATTAAAACTTTTTTAATATATTAAAATTTACATAATTTTTCTGCAAACATCAATAAAATAAATAAACTTACTCAATATAATATGTTCCATAATGAGGATCTTCAATTTTTTCCCAACCATAAGGAAGCTCATTCATACTAATATCTAAAATTAATTTCCAATTGATTAATATTAAAATCATCATCTACTATAAATAAAAAATCATTCTTCTTAAATTCATATGTATGATTTATAGTATTTACCAATTTCTTCTGTTTCATTCAATCCATGATTCTGTCTTGTTAATTGTGGATCTTGCCATTGAGACATTCCTGTATTATAACTAATAAAAAGGACATTTATTTCCATATTATGAAAAATTTCAAGAATATAATAATTTTCTATAAATAACTAAGCAGAAAAAAGTAAATAAATAAATAATGATGGATAAATGATAAATTTTAATAATAAATGCTAAATACAAATATATTCAATTGAAATTAAATGAGACCAAAAACAAGCATTTCTGGACCAGTAAATATGCTTAAATAATTTTTTTTACAGGTTTACAGTTTTAATAAAATTTAAATATTTTGAACTGTTCTTTTCTTAGAACTGTTTTAAGCATCTTTTTTGTTCCAAAAGTATTTGTTTTTGATCTTAAAAGACATTTTGATTAAAAAGAGCTGTTATCATTTAAGAATGAAATTAACTGAATTGTTAATTGAATTTTCACCAACTTAACCTTGCTGTAAGAAATTTCATATGATTTTTCATACTAAAAATCAGAAATATCTGACTCAGATAATGGTTAAAAAGTTGCTACATATTAAGATATTTATCAAATTCAATAAAAAAAATTCAAAAATAAAATTATACTTTTAATTTCAAAAAAATTTGAAATTAAAATATTTAATGAAAATTATCTAAACTTAAACTAAACAGATAATATATAAGATTGAGAAGTGTAGAAACAAAATGCAATTATTTTAGCAGCAGAAAAAATTTGATCATACCAGGTCAGCAATAATAATAATAATATATGGAAAGTTTGGTAATTATTATTTCATAAACTTGATCTTAATATAATAACATGATAATGAACTTCCTGGAATATTTGTACCAAAGATACAAGAATACCAGTGAAATACCAAACTAAGATCTATAGAAAAGACATATTTTACCACTATTTATTAAAGATCATTGAAAGATCCCTAGCACACAAAAATTTCCACATTTAAAGCATTATTGAAGAGACTTGGAATATACTGTAGTACCAGAAAAAATATTGAAGAGTTAGAATGGATTATTAACCAAATAGAGATCCATGGATATAAATGAAGCATTATAATAAAAATGTGTAAAGGGTTTGAAAGAAAAAAAGCCAAATAGGAAAAAAGAAGCAGAAAGAAAACAGCTGAAACTAGAAGAGATTCCTTATCTTGTAGAAGTCAATCCTGTATTTTTAAAGTTTAGAAAAAAGATCAAAAAAGCAGCTAAAAAGAAAATCATCTTTAGGAGAAATAATACATTATTCAATACATTAAGAAACGATAAAGATCAGAGGCAACAATTAAAACAACGAAGTGTATAAAATACTTTTAAAGAACAACGACATGAGCAGGGACTATGTTTATATTGGTTATATCAATACAAAAATCAGATGTGGAGAAAGGATAACAAAATACAGCACTAGAACAAAGGCTCACAAATTTTGATTCTAAGGTAAAGTGGAGTAAAATCAAGTTATTAAAAATAACCCAAGACCCAGTAAGAGAGAAGTTTGCAAAAGTCTGAGATTTATAAGAATAAAACATCAAAAAATAATAGAATAAATACAATTGAGCCAAACCTAATAATCACAGCATGGACCTAGTGTAATGAGGCATTACAACACAAGCAGAAAAATTGATTTAGGCTTAGCAGTCGTAATGCTTTAATAAGTTATATAAATTTCCTATATAAATTTATTTAGTAATTTAATTTACCAGCTCCATATGGCAGATGGAGGTAAACATTATAGGTCAAATTACACATGCTTCCCAATCCCTTAAGTCATAAGGATGTGTTTAAAACTCTATTCTCAGAATTTTCTGAACAATTTAACTACTGATTCATCTACACATGTGATACTAATGCTATCTACTACAATTTAATGCAAGTTTCACTCTCTAGTATCAAGAATTTGATTTTTTATATTTTTTTTCTAAAATATAGAAAAATGTAATTTGTATATCTTTGTGTAAAATCTTTACAAAATATCATTTAATCTACATATATAGAATATTAATTAGTTTGCTATATTAGAATTAGTACATTCTGAATAGAAAATGATAATTTACAATTATAATAAAATATTTAAAAACTTATATATTTTGGAATTTTTCACTTTTTGTCATTATAGAATAGTGTAACAGCTGATAACCATTTTTTCAATAATTACAAATTTATGAAATATAATACAAGACTCAACTTTCTGCTCCTTTATATTAATAAATCCTTTTGATTTTAAGAAAACAAAACCAAAAATATTTCTTCAAACAAAAAGTAACCAGATAGATTTATGTAAAACGACAAACAGATCAAAATACATTGTAAAACACCAATTCCAAGTAAAATTAGGCCACTACAGGAGTTGGTGTAAAACACCAACTCCTATAGTGGCCTAATTTTGATACTGGCCAGTAAACATAAGGATAGTGATAGCTGATTTATAAAATTGAAGGATTTGGAATTTGATAATTACAGAAAAAAAATTAATATTCTATTGAATTTTCTTTTGGAACTATGCCATGCAATAAAACTTGATGTTTATCATTTCAGTTTGAGTCAAAGATACAAAAGTAAAAAGGAATGAAAATAACTAAAAAGAATTGATTACTTTTTGCATTTTATCAAAGATTTAGCAGCACAATATTAATATACTGCAAACTGCCATTATTTAGTTATGCTCCAAGTTTCTATATATTCTATATCAGGAGTGGGCAAAAGGTGGCCCACAGGCCAGATCATCTTATATGGCCCACAGTATAAACTAGAACACATTACAGTTTCAAGGCCCACATTTGTAAAATTCTACTCAAAAAGAAAAAATAAAATAATGGATACTTTGTAGTGTAAAATAATGGATACTATTGCTAATGTACACATACACTATCGAGTTACTCCAAATTTTGATGATATATAATTAACCATGAACATGTAAATTTCACCATTCACATTAAGTTGTAAATTTGTTTTTACAAAATTACTTTGTGGGTGCTAATATTTTGTAACATTCTGATGTTATAGGTTGTTAACAATCAATCAGTCCTAATATTATTTTTAACTTTCTGATATAATAGGTTGTTAGCTATCAATCAGTTTGATAAAATACTTATGTTTCTTAAAGAAAATTATCTGAATTTATTAATTCGTAGGACGAATTATTTTCCTAATATTTCTAATGAAAAAATACAGTCTGACCCTGTTTACACGCGATAGTCAGAGTCTATGGTTACTAAACCGCAGGTTAAGTGAACCACGAGTTACAGCACTGTATTAATATAAATTGAGTGATAAATTCCAACATTGTTATGAATTTTCTGTGTGATTTCAGTTTGTCATGAAAGAATAATAAAATAATACCTTTATTTTGAAAACTTGTTTTATTAAAATACACATAAAAACTTTACTTAATGACAAAAATGTCTAGGAGTGATATAAGAAGTAACTGCTTATCAAGGTAGCCATGGTAAAACCGTGTGTTACTGAATTGTGTGTTAATGGGGTCTGACTGTAGTTTCTCAGGATGCTTTTGAACTCTTTGAATACAAACAAAAACTAAGAAAATAACACAAGAAAAGTATATTTTAAAAGCACGAATATATTCTTTGTGCATCACAAAAGTGGTTACATACGATAGCGAGATTGACAAGAACATGCGCAGATAAATTGGCACAACCATTATTCTTGTCCTGTGTGATGGTGAGAGGAATATATTTGCACAAGAATCAATTTTGCTCGAACGTGAGTAGTCATTTTATGTCAAAGTAGTTTTTATTAATTATTAATACAGTATGATAGCGAGATTGACAAGAACATGCGCAGATAAATTGGCACAACTATTATTCTTGTCCTGTGTGATGGTGAGAGGAATATATTTGCACAAGAATCAATTTTGCTCGAACGTGAGTAGTCATTTTATGTCAAAGTAGTTTTTATTAATTATTAATACAGTAACTAATGTTATCATCAATAATTTCATAACATATTACATAATAATAATTAATAATTACATAATTACGATGCTGTAAGGTTAAATTCGCCTTTTGGTACTTTTCAATTTTCATACGGCCCGCTTCATCCTGATGATATGATATACGAGAGGGGACCCAAAAAAAAACCGAACTGAGAGCGCGCTGCCATTCATAGACGTAGTAGAGAGTTCTCCGGCTAGGGAGACCCAAAAAAAACCGAACTGAGAGCGCGCTGCCATTCGTAGACGTAGTAGAGAGTTCTCCGGCTAGATGGGGTTAGCAGAGACCTTCACGAAACAGCTGTGCAGACGGCGTCAGTTTGTACATTAACGTTTGAGCATAGTGTTGTGTTTCTCTTACTGTTATTTTGTTCTGCCTGCGAAGTCGTTATGGCAAATTTAAAAGAACAAAGAGTGTGTTTGAAATTTTGTTTCCTGCTTGAAAAATCGGCAACGGAAGCTTACCAAATGCTTCAACAGGCTTTTAAGGAGGATGCTATGAGCCGCACACAAGTTTTCGAGTGGTTTGGGCGCTTTAAACGTGGTGAGATGAGTGTTGAAGACCATGCTCGTTCTGGGCGTCCTTCAACATCTCGAAACGATGAAAATTAACCAGCACTTTTATTTGGAAGTTTTAAGACGTCTGCGAGAGGATGTGCGGAGGAAACGCCCAGAACTTTGGCAATCAGGTGACTGATTCCTTCATCACAACAACGCCCCCGCACACACGGCCTTACGAGTGATCCACTATCTGGCCTCTCGGGGATGGCCTGTCGTTTCCACCCTCTGTATTCACCAGACCTAGCCCCATGCGACGTCTTCATCTTTCCGAGAATGAAGAAAAATCTAAAAGGGAAGCGTTTTGACGATGTGGAGGCGGTAAAAACATCTTCGCAAAGGGTACTGGACAATATCAAAGTTGAAAAGTTCCAGAGATGCTTCAAACAGTGTGAAAAAAGACTTGACAAGTGCATCGAATCTAATGGAGAGTACTTTGAAGATGACTGGAGGAATTTTGTAAAAAAGTTAATAAATAAGGTTCTTATACAAAAAATCCGGTTTTTTTTGGGTCCCTCCTCGTATATTAGAGAAATATAGAGTAATAGTAAAATAGAATTAGTGAAAATAATAAAATTCATTGAACAAAATGGAAATTCTATGGCAGAAGAATTTAGAATTTTGTGCAAATGAAGTGCATAAGAATTTACTTTAATAAACAGTCTTTGATTTGTTTCCTTTTTCATAAATTTACTATATCATTTATTAGAGGATCTGTTTATTATAATTTACATTCCTTAATCTATTATTTCATATATATACAGTCAAACCTCTTTAAGCCGCCCCTCTATAAACCGCCACCCTTTTTATTTGCCTGATGAAAGCCAATAACAAATCTCCTCCTATATGTTAAAACATGAAATTCCCTCTATAAACCACCACCTCACTAATCACCAACCGCCACTC
>AYEL01075832.1:0-26198 GCA_000484575.1 Olivierus martensii
ATACAGTGATACCTCGGTTCACGAACACAATCCGTTCCTTGAACCTGTTCGTGATCCGAAAAGTTCGTAATCCAAATCAATTTTTCCCATTGCAATTAATGTAAATCCAAATAATACGTTTTTTGTCCTAGAAAAAAGTTTTAACATGTTATGGCTTTGTGTGGAAATAATACAGAAAGGAAATAAATATAACAGTAATATTAGAAGAAAGTATGTTTAACACCACCTTCACTAAAACTTTTAACTTTTTTGGGAGCCATAATAAGGGATAAATTTAATTAAATATAGAAAAAAAATTAAATATCAACACTTGTTGGAACTTTACTGTACCCATGTAAGCTGGGCGAACTGGATTGCTGCTGGGGGCGAGACTGTGCGCAGCGTTTTGTGAGCCGCAAGTCATGTGCGCTCCATGCACTCCGTACGTGTCTGTTCATGAACCGAAGCATCATTCGTAAAGTGAAAGCCGCAAGTCACGTGCGCTCCATGCACTCCGTACGTGTCTGTTCATGAACCGAAGCATCATTCGTAAAGTGAAGCAAAATCTGTTCGCAAATGGTGTTCGTAGACCGATTTGTTCTTGAACCGAGACGTTCGTGATCCAAGGTATCACTGTATATATATATATACAAGGTTGTTCAATAAGTTCGCGGAGCGCCATCTATTAGTCAAAATTAGAACTAAAACTTCGACGCCATTTTCATATTTGTTCTTTCTTAGAAACACGTCAAAAGTTTCATTTCGATCTGTTAATTTATTCATTGTTTAACCGCCCTTTATATCTAACGTGTTGTGCCTTTTTTTCAATATGGATAAAATTGAGCTTCGTTTGAAGAAAATCGTTTTCCACGGAGATTGTTTGAGGTGTGGGAAGAGCCAGAAGTCGGAGGGAGCTAAATCTGGCGAATAGGCTGGATGTTGCAACAATTCGTACTTCAATTCAGTTATTTTAGCAATGGTTTTTTGAGCTGTGCGCGCAGGTGCGTTATCTTGGTGGAAAATGATTTTCTTCTTCTGTAATCCGGGTCTTCTTTCACGAATTTTTTCGTCTAATTGATTCAAAAGGTTACAATAATAATCCGAATTGATTGTTTTGCCAGTTTGGAGGTAATCTATAAACAAAATTCCTTTTGCATCCCAAAAAACTGATGCTAACACCTTCTTGGCTGATTTTTGCACACGAACTCGCTTCGGCGCCGAAGAGCCGGGTTCACACCACTCCTTAGCCTCCTGTTTTGATTCAGGATCATGATGGTAGACCCAAGTCTCATCCATTGTGATAAATCGACGGATAAAGTCGCTTTTATTCTTCTTAAAACGCTCCAAATGTTGCTGGCAAAGTCGCATCCGAATGTGTTTTTGCTCCATCGTTAGAGAATGCGGCAGCCATTTTGCACATAGTTTTTTGAAACCCAAATTAACACTCAAAATATTGCTCACTGTGCCCAATGAAATGCCTAAAGCCTCTGCTAAATCTCTTTCAGTCAATCGACGGTCTTCCAATACCATATCCGGTATTTTTCCGATGATTTCCGGTGTTGATGCAGTTTTTGGACGTCCCTCTCGCAGATCGTCTTCAAGGCTGGTACGACCACTTTTGAACAAACTAGCCCACTTGCAAACCATTGTTTTTGAAGGAGCAGATTCACCCAACACATTCACCATTTCGGTATGAATTTCCATTGCCTTTAAACCTTTCTTTACAAAGAATTTAATAACTGCACTTTGCTCAATTTTATCCATATTGAAAAAAAGGCACAACACGTTAGATATAAAGGGCGGTTAAACAATGAATAAATTAACAGATCGAAATGAAACTTTTGACGTGTTTCTAAGAAAGAACAAATATGAAAATGGCGTCGAAGTTTTAGTTCTAATTTTGACTAATAGATGGCGCTCCGCGAACTTATTGAACAACCTTGTATATATATCTCGAAATCACTAATAATGTTAACTTTTTTCGAAACTCAAGTTGACGAGCTGAAACTAAAAGAAAAATTCAAACTACTGAACTTTTTTAATAATTATTATTTATTAACACTGGACACATGAAACATAGTAATCACTGGTCAACCTAACTATAGTCATAATTATAAATTTGTGCTTTATTTTTATTTCAGGATATTTGGATCACCTGGCCAAACTGTATCAAATACAATGATCATAAAAAAATAAGAACTTTGCATAACAGAAAAAAGGTAAAAAGACAATGAAGACTAACATATAATAATCATTAACATATTGTCAACCATGCCCATTTTAAACACAGGCTTCAAAATTAAAAGCAATATAAAGTTATTCCCACTTCTAATACATGCTCAGCTCTTTTGTACATACTCTGTCAATGCTATTTATACACTCAATACATGTGGTTCCATCTAGGAATAAAATTTGGAAGTTTTGTTTTTTTTTTTTCAACGACAAACAAGCCAGCATCAGTGTCATATTACAATACAGATAGGCCTCAATTAGTGCGAATAATGGATCTCATGAATTTCTCGCACTATTCGAAGTATTAACTATATGTAAAATATGATAATTGGTTCTTGCTTTGTGAGATTCCGGCTATTAGCCAACCTCACGATGAATAACCACAATACTAACTGTTTAAGAAATATTTATTTTCATATTTTATATCATTGTTCATCATCTAAATTAATAACTTACCAGGAATTGCATCTCATGCTATCATCAAACCAACTGCCAAATTGAAAACAAAATAGCAAATGGAAAGCAGAAGTTGAGCACCACCTGGCCGCCAATTCTGGGTTGAGAATTGAGTGAATAGTCAGATTTGTGATTAAGTATTGCAGCTTTATTGAATCGGTAAATTACTTCCACATGGAACTAGTTAGCTAAGTTAATGAACCAATGAGAAATTTTTAACAACTTTTCTATTTGTTTACTAGCAGAATATGACAATTTCATCCCTTCAAAGCTAAGTGACTGTTTTACTAACCGAAAATTAACATTAATTTGTTAATTGACATCATAAAATGGGATGGACCTTTGTTAGTAAGACTGATCTATGCTTACAACTTGCATTAAAATGGACCTTTGTTAGTAAAACTGGTCTATGCTTACAACTCGCATTAGACCGAAAATTAACATTAATTTGTTAATTGACATCATAAAAGGGGATGGACTAAACGAAAATTAACATTAATTTGTTAATTGACATCATAAAAGGGGACGGACCTATGTTAGTAAGACTGGTCTATGCTTACAACTCGCATTAATCGAATATTTATCATTAATTTGTTAATTGACATCATAAAAGGGGATGGATCTTTGTTAGTAACTTTAATTTGTTAATTGACATCATAAAAGGGGACGGACCTTTGTTAGTAAGATAATTTGTTAATTGACATCATAAAAGGAGGCGGAGCTTTGTTAGTAAGATGGTCTATGCTTACAACTCGCATTAATTGAATATTTGCTCTCACTAACTGAATCTATGCTTACAACTCGCATTAATCGAATATTTGCTCACACTAAGTGAAAAAAAAAGATATCATTTTTATAAGTCGCACTAATCAAATATCGCATTATTCAAACTCAAACTAATCAAGGCCTACCTGTATTTGTTTATATAAGAGATTGATGTTTTTTAGATGATATTTGAGTTGTGTATTTGTTAAAGACATTATTTATTTATTTTATAATCATCAAACATTTATAATTCAACGAATTGTCTAAGTCTGATAGAGAAAAAATTGTAAAATATTTCAAAACTTAAAAAAAAAAAATCTATTTTTAATCAAAAAAAAATTTTTTTTTTCAGCAAGATAGAAAATGATTTTTCTTTTTTCCCTAAAATTTCAAATTAATCCATTCAGTCATTAATTTTTGAGAGACTTAAAAATTTTATTTTTATTGAAGAAAAAATTTTTTTGCCTAAAAATTGATTTTTTATGAAGTTTTGAAATATTTTACAATTTTTTGGCTATCATTTAGATGATTCATTGAATTATAAATGGTCCAGCAGCAGTCCTGAATAAAATAGACGGCAGTTCACAATGGGTACAAATGTGTTAAAAAAATGAAGTTGAAGCTTATTTAAGAAAAAAACTAGAGTTTTGATCACCTATTTATTTGAAGGAAAACCTGAACTTTTAAAATTAAGCTGAGTTGAGCCAGCAACTCTAACAAGGATGAATATTTTGTTCTAAGTAAAGACAATATTGAATTAATTTCCATTATAACATGTGATATTTTTTCAATAAATTAAAATTTATCCAATAATTTAGTGAATTTATGATGTACTAACAGACCTTTGCCCAGCATTGCTTGGGCAGTTCATGGAGTTATAATTTAAGAAAAAGAGAAACTTCAATACAACTTTTTAGATGACATTCATGACTTCCTTCAATGGGTTTTGAAAATCTTTCCTGCATAGATATTGTGGAGATTCAAGTCGCTAGTTAAAATAATTACTTTATTTTAAGACTATATACAATATAATACAAGTATTGAGAAATTGATCAAAACAACATGGGGACACGGGAGAGAGTAGTGTAAACACGTCCACACTCGTCGAGGGGCAAGACAGAAAGTGAAGTCCTGGACGGAGACACGGAGACTCCTAGCGGCTGGTGGAAGTTCCATCTAAAGTAGAACTTTGTCCTTGTTGCCAGCTATCCGCTGCACACTCCCCCCGCAGAATCCGACTAGGTAAGGTTGCGTCTGGGGAAATGCACTGTTCTAGCTGGCAGATGGAGACTTGTCCCGTAGACTAACTCCGCTGTTGTAGATTGAATATCCTCTTTAAATGCAATGCGAAATCCTAACAGGATTGTAGGTAGAGCTATAGTCCAGCGTTCTGTATTGTATGCTTTAAGTGCTGCCTTGAGTGGTCGGTGGAGTTCTTCCACCAGTCCATTAGCTTGTGGGTGGTATGGTGATGATCTGATTCTTTGGACACCCAGTAGACGTGATAATGCTTGGAATAGTGCATTCTCGAATTGTCTCCCTTGGTCGGTTGTGATTCGAGCTGGAACACCGAAGCGGGTTATCCAGTTTTCATAAAATCCTCTAGCAACCGTATCTGCTGTTATGTCGGCCATTGATATTGCTTCCGGCCAGCGGGTAAACATGTCTATCATAGTCAGGCAGTAGGATTTTCCTTCCGATGGTGGCAACGGGCCGACAATGTCAAGCTCAGGCAGAACTCTGGAATTTCAGAGTCGCTAACCGTTAGGCTTAGTTATAATAAATAGTATTGCATTCGTTCTAATATGCGACTTTGCAATAATGATCTGCAATTAATAAATTACATCATCATCAGGTTAATTATTAATTTAAAGATATATGTATTTCTTATAATATATTACAGGGGTGTCAAATTGGTGGCCCGCGGGCTGCATGTGGCCCTTGATGCGATTTTTTTGTGGCCTTCAATGCTCTTAACTAAAATGAAAATGAGACCAATATATTATGAGATAATAGGAAGTAACTGTTGCTTTATACTATGTCGTATACTATGATACACTAGTTTGATTTTTAATGAAATGTAATTGCACGTGCTACTTTGTTTTGATTGGCCTTGTCAGATGTATACGTACCTATGAAACTGATTTTTCAGATCGGTGACACAAACTAAATGCTGTCCTGCAAGGACTACATCATTTTGTATAAAATTTCTTACCAAAAAAACAAAAAGTCATAAATAAGAACGTATATTTTTTTATTTTTTGGATGGACAAATACACTGATCAAGCTCCAAACAATTCCTCTTTGAAGGATGTGTATAAAGGGCTAACAGGCTTTTGTTAAAGATTTATTTACTTACTTAAAAACCTTATTTTAAAAATGTAAGTAGTTATGGTTATTTGAATTTATAAAATTTTAATGAAAGCTTTTGTTTTTGTACAGAAAATGTGACTTTTAACGCTTAATAGAAAATTAAAGATTGATATCAAGGAATTAAATTTAAAAAATATATATAATTAAAAACAATTATATAGTAATTATATATTTTGTAATATATTCATTTGATTACACAATGTTTTTAATTATCCTATATATATTTCTAAATCCTTACTCCAAAATGTAATTTTAAAAAATTTAAATGTGATGTGGCCCGCAGCAATCTTACAGGCTCATTAAATGGCCCTTGAATTAAAATGAGTTTGACATGCTTGATATATTATATAAAATTAGTAGTAGTAGTAGTAAAGAGAGCTTTAAGCACTTATTACCATTGCCATCTGAGAAGCCCCATCTTAAATACAAAAAAATACATGAGAAAGCCCCATCTTAAATACATCGTCTTGAATGGGACTTAATAAGATCTAATAATTAATATAATCTTCTAGAGTAAAATAATCCTGAAAGAGATACATATTCACAAAATATGTAGAGAAGAGTTTTATCAACAATTGAGACTATCAGCAATCCCAATTAAATGGAAATGTCTTCTAAGATGACAGTGCTCTGTAAGGAATCTTGTAGCAATCCTAACTTGATTTTTATGCAATGCAAGCAATTCTAGTTCTCTATACTGAAATATCTAAAATGAGAGCCTTAGCTTGTTTCAATCAAGGAAATGGGAGAGATACTGAACTGCCAACTTATTCAAATGCATCAGATTTGATGCCCATGGCAGGCTCCAGTCTAATAAAGAGACAAGAAGTTGTTTCATTGTCAAGCCCATTTGCAACCTGATTACCCTCAATTCCTTTATGCTTTGGCACTCAAACAAATTGAACACCATTTCCTCATTCTTTATAATAATATAATGAACCAATTCTACAATGAGATGATGACATTCCCACAAAAGCTTTGAAGTAAGCTCATTTGGAGCAGGAGCTACAAGCTATTTTAATGCAGCTTGACTATCTGACAGGATATAAATTTGTTTCAAAATAAGACATATATATATAACTGCTATCTTCAATATAAATAGGAGAAAATAAACCAAGCACTATGTAGCAGAAATACATTTATTTATTTATAATTCCAAACGTTTTTGACCATGTTTTGGTCATCATCAGCAAAAATTACTAAAACGAACTTATGTAGAATAATAGAATTCTAATATAATTCTATTATTCTACGTAAGTTTGTTTTAGTAATTTTCGCTGATGATGGCCAAAACATGGTCGAAAATGTTTGGAATTATAAATAAATAAACGTATTTCTGCTACATAGTGCTTGGTTTATTTTCTCCTATAAATGTTTATTAAGATTAATTTTAACACATGCAAAAATAACATAGATTTCTGCCTGAAAGATAATGGCAAACTGTTCAAGGGAATAAGAATATGACATCCTTGTTTCCTCACATAAATTGCTGCCCTTATACTGTTAGAGGTTTTGAAATAATCTATACTAGACCAAATCCATCCCTCCACACCTCCATGCGAGGAAAAACAACAGCGAAGAGTCTAGTATATTTAGTTTTATGTCAACATATAATGCATACAAAATTTAGCAATTATGGTAATGACATCATTTCTGTGTACCATATATTTATCCAGAATTACATTTAGGATCATTTCCTGCTTCATTTTCTTGTAGAAAATAGTTAAGGCCTCAGCTGTTAGCTAAGGCTTGATATTTCTTATTGGTTCAAAGATTCTAGCTTCTTTCCACAAAATTTCAACATAGCATTAGTAAATTATTTGGAGTACCACTATCTTCTGATTAATAACAAAAATAATTATAGAACTTGAACTGACAAAGATGTACACCGAAAATGTTTTTCATTAAAGTTTATTCAATTAAGTTTATAATTTTCTAATTCCTGTCTAAAAAGCTGTTATTTTTTATTGCATTAGTATTTGTTCTTGCAATAGAACAAAAACTTAAGAACTTTAAAGCCATCCTGTTGCACTCACAAAAATGCACACAAAAAACAAAGCTCTAAACAGAAAAAATACTTTCTTAACAGAAACGTTTTTGACCTTATCAGTAGGCCAACCTCAGCTGCAGCTGACAAGGGAACATTGCATCAGATGTGTCTGGGATTTTGTCGATATTTTGTCATCTGAAAAAAGCATAAACAAT
Source organism: Olivierus martensii (assembly GCA_000484575.1). Taxonomy (NCBI): domain Eukaryota; kingdom Metazoa; phylum Arthropoda; class Arachnida; order Scorpiones; family Buthidae; genus Olivierus; species Olivierus martensii. The sequence goes on from AYEL01075832.1 coordinate 8,011, forward strand.
AGATGAAGAATCACCCCTATATTGGGGCCACTACTCTAGCTTTTTCGAGAAAATCGCTTTTGAAATTTCAGAAATTTTTTGTTTTACTTAAATAACTAATGTTGGAAATTCAACTACGTGTTGTTATGGCGTAATGGCTACGTCAGGGTTCTGATGGTCTGAGGTTGTAGGTTTGATTCTCAGTACTTTCTGAATTTTTTTTCCTCTAAACTTTTGCACTTTTTAAAGTTTACATTATATTTGGATTTTTGACAATTATTTAACAATTTTCAGATAATTATTTCAAATGTTTTAAGCGATCTATGAAGAATGACGAGACTCATTTCAAAAATCGACAACTATGTAAATACAATGAAGATAGATATTTTGATTTAATTCTGATAGATATTACAATAAAATAAAGGCACAATTGATTTTATTTATTAAAATATTTTAAAATATTGCATTATATTACTGTTAACATAGAAGTTTTTTCATTAGATATACAATCATTATTATGATATTTATCATAAAAACATCAAAAACATAAAATATGTTGGCACCAAGAACACTGTACACAAATGCAGCCATCCCACAATTACATTTGGAAGTTTTAATAATGTCAGAAAATGAAACCTGAATCACGTTTAAAAATACATTTCTTTTTTCAACTAATTTTGCTGCATACTAAGCATATTTTAACATATCACGATAAATTGGTGCTGACAATTGATAATGGATTAACAAATGGATTTTGATTGCATCTTTTCTGGATGTTATTTCTCTTTTTACTTCTAATAAATAAGGACAGTTTTGTAAACGTGATATAAAATTCTTTACTTGGCAAAAGAAGTAAACATCACAAATAATGTATAGTTATATTCCAGAATATACTTTATAATTATTGTGAAGAGTTATGTCCTACTATTGTATGTAATATTTGTAAATCGCTTAAAACATTTGAAATAATTACCTGAAAATTGTTAAATAATTGTTAAAAATCCAAATATAATGTAAACTTTAAAAAGTGAAAAAGTTTAGAGAGGAAAAAAAAATCAGAAAGTACCGAGAATCGAACCTACACCTTCAGACTGTCGGAACCCCGAGGTAGCCACTTTGCCACAACAACATGTAGTCAAATGTCCGAGCGTTCGCTATTTAAGTAAAACAAAAAATTTCTGAAATTTCAAAAGAATTTTCTTGAAAACGCTATAGTAGTGGCACCCAATATAGGGGTGATTCTTCATCACTGTTTATGCTCTTTCAGATAACAAAATATCGGCAAAATCCCAGACACAAGGGAACATCGGATGCGATGTTCCCTTGTGAGGTTGGCCTATTGATAAGGTTGAAAACGTTTCTGTTAATAAAGTATTTATCCTGTTTAGAGCTTTGTTTTTGTGTGCAAATTAAAAACTCAATTTCATTAATATTTATCAGTGTGTATAAAAAAATTATCTTCATTAATCTATATTATCATCTTTATATAATGTTAATAAAAAAGAAATTTCTAGATTTAAATTTTTATTTACCATATATATATATATACAAGATCTTGTTTATACAATAATAAATGTATATATTATGTTGAATTATCAGCGCTTTTGCTGAATTCTGCCTCTACCATCTAATCTGAATTTCCTAAGAGATGGCAAAAAGGTGATCAAAGATTCTTTCTGTCGATTATGTAGCCAAACCATATAATTGACAGAAAGAATCTGCTAGAAATGTTTCTAGCAGATTCTTTCCATCTTCATATTTTCCTTATTCTTCTTGCTGTGTGTCTTTCATTCTTCAAAAGGTTAAACCATCAAATAGGCACATGCACCCACACATTCATTTTTTGAAATATGCATTATGTAGCTAAATATTTTTTATAATTGAATGGCAGTGATTATTTTAAATGTGTACAATAACTATATATACAGGGTGCGCCAGCTAAATCCGGACAAAATAAACAATTTAATTAAACAAAACTATTCATATATAGCTTTAAACCATGACACTCCATAGATATTAGTTAAAAATGTGAGAACTTCACCACTTGCAAAGTCGCAGATTAGAACGGATGTCAATACTATGTAATTCTACTTATTCCTAACGGCTAGCGACTCTGCAATCCAGAGTTCGGCCTGAGCTCAGGATCCAAGTTAACTTCCTCACAACCGTAGGTAATCCCAGTTTACCCACGGGACGGTTCTAACGACTCTGCAATCCAGAGTTCGGCCTGAGCTCAGGTCTTTCAGCTAGCGACTCTGCAAATTCCAGAGTTCTGCCTGAGCTCAGTACTAAGTTCTAACTTAATACTAAATTAATTTCAAAAACAATCTAACAAGGGTCTAGCGACTCTGCAATCCAGAGTTCGGCCTGAGCTCAGGTCTTTTTCGTTCTAATGACTCTGCAATCCAGAGTTCGGCCTGAGCTCAGGTTTTTTTCTAAACTCTAACTTAAATATAATTAACTTCAAAACAATCTAAAACAGTCTAAAAATAATTAACTACAAACAATCTAACACTAACTAACGTTAACCTCAATTTAAAACTAATTAATTACAAAACAGTCTAACACAATGTAACGTCTTTAAAATAATTAACTAAAACACAATCTAACAATAAATAACAAACTGGCACAAACGAAACCGGAATCTAACAATAAGTAACGTCTAACTGATGAAACAAAATCAGAAATCGGAAGTTATTACTAAAGTGCCGATTAAGCGTTAGAAGTGAAACGAACAAACGATGTTAGAACTTACACTAATATATTAAAGAAATTCTCAAACAAGTTAGATAATACGAAAATATAAATTTATTAGACTCGAAACACTTACAAAAGTGTTAATAAAGCTTTATAATCTCCAAAACACTTACAAAAAGTGTTAATAAATGCTTTATTGAAACTATAATAAAAACATTTACAAAAGTGTTAATAAATGCTTTATTGAAACTATAATAAAAAAGCAACAACAATTTGATTGACAAAACTTGTTTAATCCAGCTCAAATATCAACAATTAATTAATCACAAAAAGAGAACCTTAAATACTACTTAACTTCTAATATCTCCACCTCCGATACAAACTTCAAACAATAGTCAATCTCTACAAGAACTCAAATGTCACTCACCAATTTTATGTTTGATAACAAGAGGTGTTGAATCCAAACACCTCAAAAAATTTGTCGATTGCGTCATTCTTTTATACTTGACGAACACTTCCGCACTCGCTCATTTACATACTTATACATAACAAGTTCATAGTACTCCGCATTCGCTCATTTACATACTTATACGTAACAAGTTCAAAGTTATGCCGCACTCGCTCATTTACATACTTATACGTAACAAGTTCAAAGTTATCTGTTTACAGAGTATTTCATTTATGTCATTATCTTTACAATTAATTTATCGCACTTGCTCATTTACATACTTATACGTAACAAGTTCAAAGTTATTAATTTACAGAGTATTTCATTTATGTCATTATCTTTACAATTAATTTATGTATCGAACAAAACTGTTTACAGAGTATTTCATTTATGTCATTATCTTTACAATTAATTTATCGCACTTGCTCATTTACATACTTATACGTAACAAGTTCAAAGTTATTAATTTACAGAGTAATTCATTCATGTCATTATCTTTACAATTAATTAGACTCACTCACTCATTTACATACTTATACGTAACAAGTTCAAAGTTATTAGTTACTTCGCTCATTTGCATACTTATACGTAACAAGTTCAAAGTTATTAGTCATTTGCTCATTTACATACTTATACGTAACAAGTTCAAAGTTATTAGTTCACTAGAGTAATTCATTCATGTCATTATCTTTACAATTAATTTATATATCAAAACAGTAATTCATTCATGTCATTATCTTTACAATTAATTTATATATCGAACGGTAATTCATTCATGTCATTATCTTTACAATTAATTTATATATCGAACAGATAACCCGACTCTTTACAATTAATTTATATATCGAACAAAACACCGATACGGATCATTTCTTATTTTCTCATATCAGTTCAGTGGTAATATTATATGTATAACAGATGATATCATTAACTGGGATAGCTCTTCCGGATAGGGGTTCTGACTCCGTATCACGTGATTGCCAATTACGACGGAGAAGGTGGAAGTAAGTTAGGTTCCTATCCCGTGTCACGTGATTGCCAACTACGACGGAGAAGGTGGAAGTAAGTTATCCGATCACGTATCACGTGATTGCCAACGACGGAGGCGGAGAACGTGGGAAGTAAGTAACTAACTATATAATACGTTAGCATATAGGAAAATAACGATAAATAATAGAGTGCATATAAAATAAAAATAGGACAGGTCAAAGTTAAACTTTTCTTCACACACTTACCTGACTTTGCTCTAATCAACCAACTAGCATGTCAAAATCTTTAGCTTTGGCTTCCTTTAGGTCAAATATTTCACCTCTTGCAATTCTTGGTCATTTTGTTGTTCTATCGGAAAAGTTAAATCTAACCAATGTAATTCTTCAAATAACTGAATTATTTTTCACTTAGTTTTAATAAAACAATTATGATGATAATATCTATAATTAATGTTTAATTAATAGATATTATCATCAATATTTCCATCTTTTCTATTTATACTTTTTCTATTTAATTAATATAAATTTAAATAGAAAGTATTGATTTCTTTTTAAATTATAATGTTCAGAAAATTATTTTCAAAAATAAGCTATTAGAATCAAAACTTTTAAATATTACTGAAAATTTATAATCAATGTTTGAAGAAAATTTTATAATTTTTAAATAACAAATAAAGCCACAATGAGCATGTTTGCTACAATGAATATGTTTCTTACAGCATTAGAATTAAATTCAAAAATCAGTTGATACTTAGCAGCTTGGATATTCAAAATCAAATGGAATAAATAAGCTAAATAGGTAATAATCATTGTAAGCATTATTGTATTTATATTAATGCTTTAACATCAATAGATAAAAAGACTGACTTTCTGGTACATAAGAATCAATGGGAAATTTGTTTTTGATTTAAAACTTCTTATATAATGAAGTTTCCAAGATTCCAATAACCTTTGTGAATCAAGTGATACCTGTACCTGTATTTAGAAAATCATCTCCACAGTTTAATGGACATCCCTTGTCCCCAAATTAATATGAAAAATTGATGTTTATTGTATTTTATAGTTATAAAATTAACTATTATATATTGCTTTATTTACAGAAATCAGAAATTAAATGAAAAACAACAAAAACCTTCTCCTGCCTATGGAAAGCCTAAACCAAAACCTCCAACTAGACCTAAACCTGCACTCCCAAAATGTGAAGCATTGTATTCATATGATGCACAAGATGTAGATGAGTTAACATTTGATGTTGGTGATTTAATTGAAGTAATAAAACAAGGTAAAATTTTTAAATTATTTCTATTATATAAATTTATTCAAAGACAAAAACAGTATAATGTCTAAAACAAATACAATACAGGATGATAAAAATATATCCAGATCTTAGTTTTCAATATTTCTAAAGTTGCATTGTAAATCAAGACACATTGAGTTACAAAATTTACATTTGCATTGCTTTGGGAAACTGTTTTTCCTTTAATAGCATAGCAGCTTGCATTATATGGTTTGGCTACTACTATCAGTACATTTATATATATATATTATACCCTCACTAATCTTGATATAATTAATCTGAATGTCAGACAATCCAGACTGAAATATGGAAGATGAAGGAGTCAATTATAAAGACTTCAACAAATTAAAAATTACAAGAATATTATAACATCTATTATCCTATGTAAGGAAGATTTTAAAGAACAGTTCATACAGAATTGGAAGATTTTTTCAAGTCTGCATTATTACATTCAAAAACAAGTACAGCTTCTGAATCAACTATTCATAAATACAGACAATCCCCAAATTATGTAGATCTGTACTTACATAGAATTATTTTTAGTTAATGAGGTGAGTCCAAACCTGGATCCCATTAGAAAAACTGGAGGTGTAGGACTCAGAATTGAATCTGGATCTTCCAAAATGATTAGCGATTGCTTTACCATGCAACTTATGTGCTTAATCTTTAATGTTATATCATTGTGATACAACTAGTACTGTATAACATATGTTCTGATATATGCATGATCTGATTTATGATTCACTTATGTAATTCAGTGACTGCCTGTATTATCTTTCTATAATTTTTAAATAAAAGATCTACAATGATATCTTATTTGTTTTCATCAGCATTATCTATATCGTTAAATTTTCCATTTCTGCTGTAAGACCTTAAAAGAAAATTAAAGATGCAGAAGCATTTTCAGGCTGGACTGCCCCTCTTCAGCTGCACAGAGAAAGTGAGCATTAACAGAGAATGGGACATCTGTAAAAACAAGTGTAAATTGTAATTTAAACCCCAAGTGTCAGGGTTTTTTCTCGCGTGCACATCAAGTGCATGCGAGAAAAAATGTTTGACAAAAGGGGGCAGAAACTTTTGTATCTGTTATTGCCCTTTATGTTTAATCAACTATAGTATTTAAATGTGCAAACAAGTACTCCCAAGCACTGGGTAGTCTTTATCCCTAGAATTGATTAGGTTTTTATCCTTTACTACAGAGGTAAATGTTCCAAATCTCTTGAAAATTGGACTTCAATTCGTTATGACGTAGCAAATTGACGATTTTAGCATTGTCCCATATAACAGACCAATCCTTTGAATAGGCTGCTTGCGCTAGAGCCGTATTTTCCTTGTTGTTTTTTATGTCGTAACAGTGCTGTTGCATACTCCGATTTAGGGATAAGAACAACATTTTTGATTTTGTCAGCTCTAGTTGCGATGATTTTCTCCTTAGTCAGCCATGCGCTGCCCGTTCTATGCACTATTTCATTCTTGCAGTCATGACATGGTCTGCATTGGGCCGACTCCTGGATTTAAGATATGGATTGCCATCCATCTTGTTTTTTGTTTCTCGACATCACTGGAGTCAGTGGCAGCGAGGAGATTTTTGATTCTACAAATGGCATCGGCTAGGCTGCACTGATCATCTATGACAAAGTTCATGCCAAACCATAACGTTTTCTTGACTAAAACAGATATGTCTTGGGACAGTAGGAGACGACTTCGGCTGAGAAGTCATGATTCTTAGGCCAATCCTGAGGTTGAGCTTTCATTAACCATTTGAGCTTTTTGACATATCTTTTTTTAGTACCATATGTGATTTGTGCCAAGTGATAAAAACAAAAATGTTGTTCTTATCCCTAAATCGGAGTATCATAGTAGTACTGGTATACTCAGTCAGTAGTCTAAGCGTACTGTGTCAGAGATCGACCCTACAGATAAGGTTAGAAGAGAAATTTATAGAATATGTAACCACCCAGAAGCTCTGCCCTTCCTCCACAGGTACAGGCAAACTGGATTCTAGCTTAGACAGGTTTTACTGTATTTTGAATCAAACTGTTAAGCTGAAAAAATTACAGAACTGAAAACTTTTAAAATATCAAATTGCAAAAATTATATATTAACAAAGAATACAGTCAACTTTAAAAAGAATCAAATTCATGAAAAATAAGAATGTGAATTTGGTTTATTTTAAAACTCTGTTCTGTTATATACAAGAATGAAAAAAATAAGAAAATGCAATATACAATGATACAAAATAAATGGCTTTTTAATGGCATAAATATTAACAGAAAGTTACACAAAAACAAGCACTTTTGATCTCAAATCATAGAGATCATCAGATTGTATGACAAATCGGATTATTATATACTGTATTTTCTCATTTTTATTCAATCATGATGAGTACTGCAAAACCTATATAAGAATGAGTTATATTTTAATAATGATTTTAATATATATACAGGGTGAGTTTTTTATCTTGAGACAAAGAAATATCTTAATTGGATCTCATTATTCCACAAGTCTTCCTTGGAGATCTGATCTATCATCAAAAAGTACATTGCTCCAATAAATAAGTTGGAGAAATCACTAGCCAAGTTCATTAAAGCCAAGACCGCTGGGTATCCACTTATTGTTAATAGTTTGCTCAAATTAAGCGGAAACTTGAAAAGATCAGTCTACACCCTAATGACGTTCGAGTCATACTAGATTTTAAATCTCTCAACCCAAGCCTCCTTTTGGAACCTGCTGTCTTAGAACTCAGAAATTTAGTTTGTCATCCATTTACAACAGCAGCAGAATTTAAACTCCTATCTAACCTCACAGACCTAGTTTGCAAAAATGCTTATTATAGGTACAATGGTAGATTAAACTTTAAATACTAAACAAACCTCAAGGGAACTTTTAATCCAAATAATCCTGATTGATCTGCCTTAATTAATCCTTATCATTAAAATCCGTTATAAATCAAGGGATAAATTAAGGCAGATCAATCAGGATTATTTGGATTAAAAGTTCCCTTGAGGTTGGTTTAGTATTAAAGTTTAACGCTTTAAAGACAATGCCGGTCTATGTATTGCCTGGCTAGTGCCATTAGAGGGCTCGTGGCTAGATTCAGCCCGGCCAGGAGTAGATTTATCGGCAGAGTCCGATACGGTTAATCAAAAGAATTACCTCTAAATTAATATTATTGTCTGGAGAATTAATCTGCTTGTTGGCCTCTGTGGTCTAGCGGTTATGACGTTAGCCCAAAGGTCCCTGGTTCGATCCCGGGCTGAGGCAGATTTTTTCTTCAGATATTTAGTTAAAAATTCTAATTTAATTATTAATTAATAGATGGCGCCACTCATTGATTTAATAAAATAATAATTATTCTAATTACGAGATGGCGCTAAAATTAATTTAAATTATTTCAAAATCATTAAAATCCGTTATAAATCAAGGGATAAATTAAGGCAGATCAATCAGGATTATTTGGATTAAAAGTTCCCTTGAGGTTGGTTTAGTATTTAAAGTTTACGCTTTAAAGACAATGCCGGTCTATGTATTGCCTGGCTAGTGCCATTAGAGGGCTCGTGGCTAGATTCAGCCCGGCCAGGAGTAGATTTATCGGCAGAGTCCGATACCGTTAATCAAAAGAATTACCTCTAAATTAATATAATTGTCTGGAGAATTAATCTGCTTGTTGGCCTCTGTGGTCTAGCGGTTATGACGTTAGCCCAAAGGTCCCTGGTTCGATCCCGGGCTGAGGCAGATTTTTTCTTCAGATATTTAGTTAAAAATTCTAATTTAATTATTAATTAATAGATGGCGCCACTCATTGATTTAATAAAATAATAATTATTCTAATTACGAGATGGCGCTAAAATTAATTTAAATTATTTCAAAATCATTAAAATCCGTTATAAATCAAGGGATTAATTAAGGCAGATTAATCAGGATTACAATAGTAGATATGCCCCTATGAGTTCCCCTATAGCTGGCGAGCTAGCAGAAATCTTAGTCAGAAAAAGTGAAGAAGCTGCCATCCTTTCTATTAAGGATACATCAATGACATCTTTATGATTGTTAACAATAAGGAAGTTGCCAGCAATTATGCCACCTGTATCAATAACAACCCATATTGACTAACTATACAGCTCAAGCAATTAGATAAGGAGCAGGTGCATTTTCTGAACAAGTATATCAGAAAAAGACTAATTCATTCTCTATTTCCATTTTTAAAAAACCCAGCAGCAGGCTCAGCCTCATTCCTGAGCATTTCCAAGACGCACCTAGGTACAAAGATGCTAATATCTTTGTGGGGAATTGGAGTTCGAATTATACGTAATTTATTCCCCCCTGATCTCCTCCGGTTATAAACAGGTCAAACAAGGGAGAAGGGGGAAGGAGGGAGACATCTGGAGAAAAAGGTAAGGTGCTCTCTCAAAACAAACATGTAAGAAATACTATGACAGTACGGGTTGTATTTTGATCAGTCAGTGGACCTTCGTCCCCAATATTAATAAATTGTGAGAGGAAGTTTACATGCAGGTGTCGGACAATAGTCGAGATACTGACACCTAGCTCGAAAGCATTTCAAGAAAGTAAACATCTAAATTCTCTCCCTGGCAAAAAATGTCAGAAAAGGTCACGGGCTATATAAGAGCCATTGCCGCCCTCAATCACAGCTGCTGCTGCTGCTAGTTCTAGGTGACTCTCCACTTGGCTCAGTTCCACTACTGTGAATCTTTTCTCGGACTACACTTGCTTGTTCTCTCTGAAGTCGACCGCAAGCTGTTCCTGCCCATAACCGAAGTTTCGCAGCTTCTTCTTTTGGACAAACTTTATCCATTAGAAGTTCTCATCCTTTTTGAAGTAGCAGTCAAGATTGTCACAACCGTCAACTACCGGTCCTTTCCAAATCCTTTTTAGTTGATCGTTGTTCTTACTGCCAGTCTTTTGTTCAACTGATCGTCTTGTAGTGTGTGTCTTCAATTTCTTTAACAACGACTAAAGATTTTAAATCAGAGACTAAAGACTGTCATTACTACAGACCGTTATTCGTGTCTTCCAGATCTACGTCAACGGATATTGTGTCAAGCTTCTCTAAGCCGGGTGATCATCATTCTCATGTTTATGATAGAGATCTCTCTATTAATAAAGGAAGTTGACGAATGTACTGTAGTCTCTTTTCGATTCGCTAAGCCATCATTACCCGTCCTTACTCGCGCTAAATAGATATATTGCTCGCTTGTTTGTCGGCATTGTATATGACAATTCTGACTGGTGTCAGAACCTGACAATCATCATTTAAGGCCAACGCCTGTTAATATCGCCCTGGGTCCCACATCTCTGCACTCATTTGGCAAGCTTACAAACTGTGTATGGAGGAAGTGGACATAATAAACGAGTTTAAGATTCTCAAGGAGACATTCTTAACTCACAGATACCCTGGCGGAAAATTTGACAGCTTAGTCTGCAAGATCCACACCAAGCATCTTAAAATGTGCAATGCATTATACCCTCCTGTTGATGTCACCACACCCAACTAGAAGGCTCTGACTAAGCACTTCCTATCTATCCCATGGCACCCTATGTGCCACAAGGCTATTAGTGTAATTAAGATAAAACACGATTAATACGTATCTGAAAGAAGAAAAAAAATACGTTGTGTATTTTTTGTATTCAACAAGGAAACTAGGCCTAACGCTAAGAGGTGCAGGATATGCGCGATACCATTAGTGAATTCGGTTACTGGCATGGTAAGCTACTGTATTGGAATAACCAGACAGCACCTGAAAGAACATATGTAACAGTACCGATATGACGTAAAAAACAACAAGGAAAATACGGCTCTAGCATAAGCGGCCTACTCAAAGGACTGGTCTGTTATATGGGACAATGCTAAAATTGTCAATTTGCTACGTCATAACAAATTGAAGTCTAACTTTCGAGAGGTTTGGAACATTTACCTCTGTAGCCTAATCAATTCTAGGATAATCCCAGTGCTTGGGAGTACTTGTTTAATCAACGTAACTATAGCATTTAAGTGTGCAAACGAAAACTTTTGTATCTGTTATCACCCTGTTTCTGCCCCTTTTGTCAAACATTTCTCTTGCATGCACAACCTGTTTTTACTGTTATCCTGACACTCGGGATTTGAATTATAATTTACATTCGTTTTATTCTCTGTTAATGCTCACTTTCTCTGTGCAGCTGAAGAGGGGCAGTCCACTGAAAGCATTCCTGCATCTTTAATTTTATTTTAAGGTTAGGTAAGCTAATTTAGATGTTGTTTTATTTTAATTTGGACCTAGTTGTCAATTTGGTTTACTTAATAATTCAGATTAATTGAGGAAAGTTAACTATCAAGATATTTATTGTATGTACACTGCAAGTGCTATAGTATATATGTACAAATGAACAACAGTTAAAATTTGAGAACCTATTCTACTGTTTTCTTACAAAAAAAACAAGCTTATTTTGAATCCTTATATATTTATTAGTCCCAAAGTATTGGATGTAAGGGAAAGTTCTATCGTTTTTTTTTAAGAAAACAAGATTACTTTTTCACTTTTTATTTAAAAATTAATCCAAAAAATAATTTCCTTCGTTAGTTAAAACTGTTTGCCAGCATTCTGGAAGCTTATCCAATCCCCTGGAGAAGAAGTCCTTGCTTTTGGAGGTGATTGTAAATGTGTTCCTATTATGTGTGTGTTCTATAAATGTTTTTTAAGTAATTCTCCTTTTTTTCTTTATAATGCGTAGTTAGACTGTGTGTTTGATATATCTGATTGAATAGAAAGTTCTTGCACTTTTTGGAATTTTCTAGAACAAATGTACAAATTTGGGATTCTAAAGCAATCATCATGGACTGTTCCATGATAGTATATAAACAGGTCGGGGTATATGTTCTAAGAAAATACCAAATCCAGTCCTCTCACTCTACTTTACCATGACCAACCAATATCCGCTAACCAAAGAGCAAGTTCGCCTGCATCGTTCCAACAAAAAAGCAGCCAATTCTATCACTGACATCAACGCTGCGTTCGGCCTGGACACTGTCACTAGAAGAACTGCATACGATTGGTACAAATGCTTCAAGAGTGGAGATCAGAACCCAAGAAGATCATTCTCTCTGTCTTCTGGGATTCTAAAGGAATCATCATATTCGAGTTACTGCCACATAATACAACCATCAACACAACTTTCTACTGTGAATAACTCGATCGTCTGCAGCAGAAACTGGCAGAGACCCACCCAGAACACTAGAACACCATCCTGCTGCATTACACTGCACGGCCACATATGGCTAGGCAGACCTGCCAGAAGCTACTGGACCTGAACTGGGAGGTCGAATAGTTTTGGTGAAATGTTGTTTCCTTAACAAACTCCTCATTTGATTTTTATTTTCTTACTATCTTTATGTAATCATATTATGGTTGTTGCTTCCTTGTAGATGAATATACTGCATACACTTGAACAGCTCAAGAAGAATATCTGTACAAAAATTCGAACACTTCAAACATTAATTAATATTATGAATAATGCAATCAAAAGAGCCTGACTTTGTGAGGCAGCAAATGGAGATCATTTAAAAGATGTTATCTTCCATAACTAGTCATCTAGTCAAATCTCCATATGTTAAGTCTTCATTGTATATAATATCATTGAAATTGGTTTATTAATAAAAAAAAAGTAATTGACCTCTCAAACTCTATTCTGAATTTTTGCACACCCTATATTTATAGTATGTATTTATAAAAATAATATTTTGTATGATTTTAATAACAAATTTAGGTTTTGCTTTTAATTTTATGAAGTGATGTGAAATCATTTTTCATGTTATAGATCTGAGATTAAAGTATTATTTAATTAGACATCTTTTAACAGTTATGATGTGTTATTCAGATTTGAATGCAATGAGATAATAGATATTATCTGATATACAATTGATACTCTCATAATTTTCATTTAATTTCCTTTTGGATTTATAAAATGTCATTTAATCTGCATTTAAGGAATATTAATTTGTTTATCATGTGGAATTTAATACATTCAGAATGAGGAAAAATTAATCTAAAACTCTCAAGTTCTACTACTTGTAAAATAACAAATAATGCAACAAACATTTTAAACAGAAATAATACAATATAGTTTATTATTAGTAAGTATACTGTTACTAATAATAAATTATATTGTATTATTCTTGCTTATAGTGCTTGTTGCATTATTTGTGGGAAAAAATTATTTATACTTCTACTAATTCCATATTTAAAAAATTCTTTAAAATTTTATTAGAAATTTTTAAGAATTTTTAAATATGGAACTTTTCATATTTTGCTGCTATCATATTAACTAAATGCCAATTAACATGTTTTTAATAATTAATTAAAAAATTTATTAAATATGGTCAGTTCTCATTTAACATTTGAAAATCACAACTATAACTGAACCAATGTTAAATTAAATCAAAAATTCCATAGGCTTAGTGTTATAAATCATGGTTACATTCCTAGAATGCTTTCTAATACTACAAAAATAATATTTGATAACTTTTCTCATTTGAATCTTACTGTATTGTTCAATAATGGAATGAAATGAAAAAAAAAAAAACATGATTTAATTGGAAACTTTAATTGTAAAATGTTACATATCAGTTATACAGGGTGATTCAAAACTTATCATTCAAATTTCGTGGGGAGGTAGGGAAGACGTCAGGAAACCGATTTCACATAAGAAAGTGTGTCCGCAAATGTAGCGAGAGGGCACGTGATTACCTGAACCAAACATTCGGAGCTCGATGGATCGGAGGAGGTGGACCGATCGCTTGGCCAGCCAGATCACCGGATTTATCGATGGATCGGAGGAGGTGGACTGATCGCTTGGCCAGCCAGATCACCGGATTTATCGCCTATGGATTTCTTTTCCTGGAGAGCGAGGAGGTGGACCGATCGCTTGGCCAGCCAGATCACCGGATTTATCGCCTATGGATTTCTTTTCCTGGAGAGCCATGAAAGACCATGTGTACGAGACCCACGTCGACAGTGAAATGGACCTTGTTGCACGAATAGTGGCCGCCGCAGGATTTGTCCGTGATATGCCAGGCGGTTTTGAAAATGTTCGGCGGTCAATTCAGCGGCGCTGTGAATCCTGTGTTCGTGTAAATGGTCGCAATTTTGAGTACCTACTGTGAACCTGTACTTTACCATCCATTTGCTCCTTGTTGGAATAAAGGTCACATTCGTTACCACTTAACTGTACTGTTTCCTTGTGTTCACTTTACTTGTCTATTTTGTTCATGTAGATGATGTTTGCGGACACACTTTCCTATGCGAAATCGGTTTCCTGACGTCTTCCCTACCTCCCCACGAAATTTGAACAATAAGTTTTGAATCACCCTGTATATGCCTTATGGCTAAAAAGATATTTTCTAATAAAAGACAGATTAGAATTCATAGGCATTAGATCTGTAATTAGTTTTTTAATATCACTCTCAATCATTTGCAAATTATTAAATAGTGATGCCATTCTAAAGCCTAGTGTAAGTTACTTACATCTATGGACAATGGCAAACTGGCCAGGGTGTCAGCTTGCCTGATGGCAAGTGGGCCCCCTTAAATATTCTTATAAAAATTGAATGACAGCCTTATAGTTGTGGGTGGACTCCTTACACCTCCTAACAATCAATATTTTTAGACCCAGTCTGTCACACCTATGGAGATAAAAAGGGATTGTAGAGTATGTGGATCAAACGAGCTGTCCCAGTCATTATATAAATTTTCCAAGAATGAAATCCTATATCTAATTCTGGATCCTCTGTTTATGAAGCAGAATTCCACATAGTCAATCTGCCCAATTGTCCTATCTGCAGTTATTTATTATTAATACAGACTCATGAACAATATTGTATACTGAGTAAGTTGCACACATAAAATGATGATCCACCTGATTTTCTATAATTATTAGATTATCACTTTGTTTCCTGCCTCTTATACAGGGAAATAAGAAAAACAGGACTTTATTCCATTCTACTTCCTTTAAATCTTTAATTAATTTAATTTTTATTGTATAACAGCAGACAAAACAGCTCAAATTAAGTAGAAAGATTTGTTTAATTATGTCCACACACACACACACACACAAATCTGTAATTTTGACTTAAAAAAGTCCTCTTCAGCAGATATACAATTTATGCATATACTTTAGGACAGAACAGGCAATAAGATACTAATCAACAGTTTTAAATATTTCAAAATTCCAAGTTTTCAGTATTGGGAAATGATTGCCATAGCAACGTATGATACAGACATATATAATATAGAAATAATTATAGTAATTTGTATTATAAATCAAGTACATTCTAAAAAGAATATAAAATTAAAATTATAATAATATGATACATTAAAATACATTAAGGGTCAGCTGCACAAGTCTTATTTTGGAGGTTAAAAAAGATTTTAATCTGCAGATTTAGTTTGCTGTATTGTACAATGTCAAATCTCCAGGACAAACTGCTGAATAATTTAACCAGCCAATTTTAGGCAGGATAAAATTATTCTACAGATTATCCAGCAAAATATTATGGCGAAATGCAGCAGCTCCGAATCCAAAGATGATGATAATCTTGATTTAGATTATTTGGATTACATTTATCTCAACCAGAATGAATATTTCTAAAAAAGATAAATTCATTTATCCTTTACAATTACTTTCACATGAGATTTAGTTTAAAGGAAATCAACAATTTTATGGTTATGTCAAAGGTAAGTGTGAAATATGTATTTTATAAATCAAAAGTTCATTATTTTATTTTAAATTTATAAATTGTTATTAACATATTATATATACACTATGCATGTGTGTATTATAACTATATATATTGATCTACAAGAATAAATGATAAATCAGAAATATAGACCTATATTTTCAGGTCAACATTAGATCTATTATTATAAAGTATTCATGTATTATGCTAGTATATACTTAATCATATGTATGCAATATTTGATGAATATTTTTAAAAATAATGAACTAAAAGTTGAGCTGCAAATATTCAAAAACAGTAAATAATTTTAATCGGTACTTTCATGTTCAAACGAGTTGATATGGTAAAGCGCATGCACAGTAACTATCTTCATGCTATCTGACTGATAGCTAACTTATTCCTCGTGCAACACTTTGTCTTTAATCTTTAGATTTTTGAAGGCCAGTTGCACGACTTTCGATTTAATCTGAAGAATAGATAGTTATAATAACTTTAACCCGTTTGAAAATCTAAAGATTAATTACAGTGTGTTGCACAAGGCATAAGATATCAGCCAGACAGCATGAAGATATTTACTGCACTTGAGCTTTACACATAGTAACTCATTTGAATGTGAAAGTGCCAATTAAGTTATTTATTATTTTTAATATCGGGTTTCAGTTAGTCTGTAGTTCGACTTCAGCTTTTAGTTCATTATTTTAAAAAAAATGTCACCTTATACACCATATTCATGATTTTGATTTAGCATGAATTATAAAAAAAATTTCATTCTCTTTTTACATGATTTGTTTTGATTTAACACGATTGTCCCAAATTGTAAAAAATTTTTTTTTCGTATTACAGTGAATGCAACGCTTCCCATTATTCACCTCCATATTGTTGTTTTTGATTAAAAATAGAAAAGAAATTTCTGAGGAATTCCCCAATTTATAACTTCAATAGGGAATTTGTTTTGTCTGCATTTTAAGTTTGATGTTTAAAGTGAAAAGTAACTTTTTGATGTTTAATGGTATAAAAAATTTAATAAAAGTTAAAATTGAAATTCTGTTATGTGTAATTCATATTATTTTACATAATTTTTGTATTTATGAATAAGATACATGTCATTTATGAATAAGTAATCTTTCCAAAAGGACAGGAAAGATCTAGTTCCTTTTGGAAAGATTCTGGTGCACTTCGAGAAAATGAACAATAAAATTATATTTCTCTACAAGCAATACCTGTAGTATTTAAACCGATGCGCGCTGCCATTTTGTAAACCTATCTTGAAAAAAAAATCTTTATTATTAAAGAATTAAAAATTAGCCTCTCATAGACTGATGATTAAAACACAAATTGGCAATTCTGTTATGTTAAAGATTCATTCAAAAAACTACTATATCTCGGATTTCAAAACAAGTTTTCAAATTTCGGTGCGTACAGATTTAGATACTGTACATGGAAAAATATAATTTCATCGTTCATTTTCTCGAAGCCTGCACCATATAGAAGTGCAGTCCATTTGGAAGGTTTTTCTCTACTCGTCATCATCTTTTCATTGGTATTATTTTCATTCATATGGCATTAATGTAAAATTGTACCTTATTTTTCTTTTCAAATGATAATTTACTTTATATAATACTTTTTCCTATACATGTGCAATCTTTATGAAATAAGAAGTGCAAGAACGTAAAAATAATAGGATTCTAACACGATTTTTTATAGGATTTAATATATTATTTCTGGAAGCAATCTTCTATTTTTTACCATTGATACAGTATATTTTTTACACGCATTTTTCGGGAACGTACCTTGCATCTATCGTGTAAAAACAGAATTAAGTGTACTGTATATGATGCATAATTAAGCATACACTAGCACAACACTCGAATACTTTGTGATAATGGATATACTATCTTAGATCTGAAAATATAGATCTTTATTTCTAGTTTATTATTCTTGTACATCAACATATGTGGTTATAATATATATATATGTATATATAATATGTTAATAACAATTTACTTTATAAATTTAAAATAAAATAACAGACTTTTGATTTATAAA
>AYEL01075833.1:0-66344 GCA_000484575.1 Olivierus martensii
ATTATACTGAAATACATTTTCAGTTTTTATTTAAAATTTTTTTAATCCATTTTCTGTAGAATTAATAATTACAAAATCGTATCGTTAGTAATTTCGGAGCAATTAGAATTGTAATAATTGGCATTATTTCAAACATTTTTGAAGAATCAAAGGAAAAACAGGTCAGAACTGCAAAATTGTTGACTTAAAAATGATAGTAGTGAACTAACGTTAAAAATTTTGAAATATTATTTTTTACCATTTAAGTTTAAGCCTATAAAACGTTAAGGATAACTCTAAGGTGTTTTCATTCTAATTTATCAAAATATAGCGAAATTACTGATAAGAACATTTTGAAATATTATGTTTGAGCTATAAGCTTCTATAAGTAACTATATACAGATTCGTCTGCTATGACTATAGGTGCGATAACAACGCCGCCCTGGTGATTAAAATCTAGATCTTAACAGTTTTTCCTTCGTTATCGGTAGGAGTGTGATGACCATATATATTTATAGACCATGGTTAAGTTGTCTCGCTTATTATATACTCGCTTTGACCCCACCACAGACTGGCCAATACCCACTCTGGGATCAACCGAATGGTTGACGAATGGGGTTGAAAGGCCGGGCCCGGATCCGGATTCCTCCTAGATAAACTGGAGATGGGACCAGGATTTAAAACCGGATCCGCCAGGGTGATAAGCCACAGATTTACCACGAAGCCATTCGTGGTAAATCTGTGGCTTATCACCCTTATTAAAGCCGACGTATAATTTTGAGCTGATATAATTATTAAATATGACTCACCGGCATTAAAACTCTCTTTACTTCTTGTAAAACTTTCTCCACATCTTGGACACTGCATAATACATGAGTAGCAACGACTGCATCAATACTATCGCTTTCTATTTCTTTTAAATTTTCTGCTCCAGAAGTGATGAAAAGTTCGGTTTTCACATTAGGAAATTTTTTCTTATTCTTTTTGTAATATTTCTTAAAACTATCATTGGGATCAACGCAAATCAGTGACGTATTATCTGGATAATATTTAAAATTTCTTCCTCCTCCCGGTCCAATTTCTAAGATTTTTACTTTTCCTTGTTTTACCAGTTGAGGATTTTTCGATTTTGTTAACTTCAATTCTGAGAATAGTTCGTCTCTTTCCTTATAAATGTGTTTTTCCATTATTGGACTCACAACGGTTTCTAAAATAAAGGACATCCATTTGTTCTGAATCTTCTTACATGTTTTCAAAACAAGCAGAAATGTTACCAGTGTTAACAATAAAAGCAAAAAGAAAGTCTGAAGTATTAATAAGACAGACGAAAACATTTTGTGTGGAAGATGTTAGGTTATCATCGATATTTTCTGCAAAACTGTCCTTGGTTTCAAGTATTCAATTTTTATCTGAAAATGAGAATGATAAAAGATCAATTCTAAACAATTCTTATCTTCATAGTGCAGAGGAACTATTTTAAATACGTTATAAATATTCGAACCTATTTAAATATTAATCAATACTATTTATGTGGGGATTGGTAGTGGGCAGTGGTTCTCAATCTTTTTTCTGTTGAGGAACATATTTTAATATTTAAAAATTTGGCAGCACACCTAAATATTTTAAGTAATAATTTAGATTTAGCTTTTAGATAACATTATTTAGCCCTCTAAAGTTTATAAAAGCATTTTTTGAAGAGGCTATTGACTAAATAAATCATTCTGCGGATCGCATAGATCTCAAATAACAAAGTTTATAAGCAAATATGTCTTGGGAAATGCTTGGTATGTGTGTGATATACTACAGTATGATACATTATGCCTTCTTTTTTTAATGTAAATTTTGTCAAATCCAAAAATGTCTCTCCTTGCTTCTCTGTTCTAATTTGTTTTTTAGGCCAAATTAATTTTGATTAATTAATTCCACAATCTTAGAAACCTCCATAGTTTCCTGCACAATCTTCATCATATCATTTACATATTGCTTGTAAAATTTAATATTCTTGTTAGAAGTTCTTAAATAATTTCTTTACAATTTCTCTATTTCTGCAATACATCATCTATAGGAGAATCCTTATAATATTTATCTAGTTGAGAGATTGCTATATCATCAAATGTAAAATTAGAGATTTTTTTTTATTATTAGATAGACATCATATGAGATTCCTCTTGATTACTTACTTGATCTCGTAAATAATTATACAAAGATGCTGTAACAGGTTCTAATTTCACACTAGGATACATGAATTCAAAGTCTATAATTAATATTTTTACATTTCTTCTCAAGGATACAACTCTTCTAATGTCTGTTTCAGTTAAAAGGAGCTATGTGCAACTCTATTATATCTGTGAGATTTGCAGATTATTATGCTGAAACTTATTTTATTGTCCTTTTTATAATCATCATTAATATTTGCTTTAATTAATTATTGTAACTATATATATTAATTGATTATTTAACCAACTATATTAACCAATTTATATTATCATCATACCAATTGTATTATTATATCATTTATCTTTGTATAGGACTATCTTTGTATAATTTTTATTACTGTTACTAATATGTTAAAATCAACGAAATGAAAATTAGCTCTCTTTAAACTTCCCCCCATCGATTATTATTGTTAACACCTTTACTTTAAATAAATATAAACAAAACAGGTTGGGAATCATCTCCGTGCAAAATAGTGGGAGAGCTGGACTGTGAGAATGGAAGTTATTATAAACACTGAAACATCAGAGTGATACAAATGAATGAATCATTCTTTCCCAAGAGACAGAGCGAATGACTCGAACGATAGAGAAGAGAAAGAGAAATTGCCCTCTCTGAAAAGGAAGGAATCTAGAGCTTGGATAACTTTAATTCCAATTTATCTGACTCTTCCAGCTATGTAGTGTTTGGGGAGTGATATTTCAACTCGTTTGCAGTCGATAGATAGGATAGGCATAGCCAGTTGCATTCACACATAATATAGATCATTTCTTTGATTTTCTCTTTTTATTCTTGTAACCAAATTTAATTTTTACTCTCTTTTAAATAAACATGAGTTTGTATATAAATAGGCATTATCATTTTCCTGTATACACACTCCTCCTTTAACTTGGACCCCATGCGCACTTATCCGCCCTCGAATCAGCCTGACGTTTGCAGATCCTGCAGTTTCCCAAAATATCCTTTAAGTTTACTTTTACATACTTATGCAAGTGGAATTAATTTTTCTTTTAATATAGACTAGTTCTTGGCTTATGATGATGTAAAGAATTCCTGAATTTACAAGATTTTTTTCAAACATGATGTATCAAAAAATTGAAAATAAAGTTTTGCAATTAAGATTCAATACCTTAAATGCAATAAAGAAACATTCATAAAAAGGCATTTCAAACCACATACATAGCTATACAATACAATATAACAGTGTTTGTAGCAGAAACTCCTTCTGCTACAAAATCAGAAAAAACTGATTTACACCTGCATGTTTGCTCTAATATTTTCTTATTCTTATATATTGCATCATACTTGGATATGTTTCTGAAGATATGGTGCTGACTGTTGTCAGTTAGCTTTCTAGATGACTAGACTTTTTAATTCTCAATGCTATTTTTGTAAATGTGTTGTTGTGCAAGAAGTAGAAGTAGCATGTTCTTTGGCCATCATAGCTTTTACTGATACAATTTGGAATGAAAGTTATTTACTTAATGTAACTAAAGCTAATAGTTCATTTATCAAGAATAAAAGTTCTTTAACATTTATATGACAAATAGTTAATTATTATTATAATTTGCTTGATTTTAAAGGGCCATGTTTTCATTTAGATAAATAAATCATTATTCAATCATAAATTAAAGAATTACATTTATATGATATAATATTTTGAAGTTTAATCAATATTGCCTATGTTGAGGCCTGCTTACCAGAAATTCCAAATTTTAGCACCTACAACTATCTATGCTGTTTTTTTATTGATATGTCTTGTCAAATTAACTGCAAATACTTTCTAATTTGTTTGAAAAACATTTTGTTCATTTCCTGATTCTTCCATACTTAAATTTCCCTCTTTATTTGATGATTTAGTGTCATACAATCTCAATGGTACACTATTGGTTTAAAATATTCTGTTTCTGGATTGTACTAGAAAAGTTAACTTGCTCAGTGCCATATTTCAAATGCTTTCTGCACTATATATACAGAAAATTTTACACTTTTCCATTTTTGATATACTTTTTTGTAAGTGGAAATGGGCATTAATAGCATAACAAATAAATACAAATAGCACAATTGGTAAAAAAATAACTAATGTGAGTGTATCAGAAATAATTTCAAAGATTAAATTTGAGTGTCAGACCTGTTTATCATGTAATTATTGGGTTTTTGAAAATTTTTGACTATTTCAAAAATAAAGTCGCATAACTTTTACAATCCTTTTTTCAATGGGTAATATATTGACTATTAAATTGTTTTAAAAGGTTATTAATTGTATTTTATCTCTCTACTTTATATTAATGTGAATTTTTAAATTTTTAGAATTTTAAATAGAAAAAGAATTTTTCTAACTGATCTTTGTAATATGTTCTAATGTTCTGTTCTTTTTAGAATGTTCTATGCTTAAGAAACTTGTACTGATGAGGGACCGATGACGGGTCCAAAAACGTTTTACAGAATTAAAATTTTGTTGTTACTTGCTAATAGTGCTGTTATGAACTCCATTATTGTATAAAAGCAAGTGGTTTTTTCCTATATCTTGTTTAAAAGGGTCTATCAGTATCAAAATTCTTGAAAGCATCCACTTAACATTTTTATTTCTTTGCCAATTACTTTCAACAATTTGTTTATCTTTTTAATTATACAGGATATCAGCTGTAAAAAATTTCTCTAAATGAAGTGCTTTGTTAATGCTAATTGAAAAACTACCAATCAAAAAAATATTTTTTAAATTTCTTAGTATTTATTAAACAAAATTTACAAATAGTAATATATTTCAATTTTATTTTTATAGATTCTTCTGGATGGTGGCTTGGAAGACTGAAAGGAAAACGAGGATTGTTTCCAGCTGTTTATGTAAAATGCCAATGATAATAAATCTTTGAACTTCCATTGTCGGCTAAAAAAATAATGTTTTATACTTTTTTCACTGCTGGATCAGTGATATTATTAACTATGTTTTGAACAGTTTTTATCTGTGACAATATTTATACACATCATGAATTGACTCACAGAAATTGTTCCCTACAGTTGGACTAAGGCAGGGAAAAAAATGATGTTAATATATATATAAATTTTTGTTAGTGTACAAATAAAAATTTTTCTTGTTTTACAATGTTTTCTGAATATGCTTTTCAACTGTTTTTCTGAGGGATCTTGACAGTTACCTGGAAAAATAATTAATTCAAATTATTATCTTAATGGTATGTATGTTACAAGAAAGATCAGTAGTTTCAGAAAACAATTTATATATTAATATTGAGATTTATAAATTTCATCATTCTAGTAATAGGAAAATAAGTACATTCTAACAAACATCAAATAATAACTTTTTATAGAAACATACAGGCATTCCCAGACTTAGGGTTTTGCAGAATGATCCACTTACATATGTAAATTGAATCTATAAAAGTCTGAGCATATCTTATACAGTTCTAATATGTGTTTATTCTTTAATATAGCTATTTTTCTCATTACATTTTTGTGAGATAAATTGATAAATGATTGCGTTACCATCTCGGAGGATCCAAATTCAATTTCAAGACCCATACCTCCAGTTTTCTGGATGGGGTATGGATTTGGGCTAAGCTCAGAGTTAACCTTATATAAGTATATATTTACACTGTATGTCAGAAAAATAATGGAACTTTTTAAATTTACAAGATACTACTAGTGCCACATATTGAAACAATATATAATCTGAAAGTTGAATATCTCCTCTACAAAATGAGATCGCCATCACTAGAATCGATCAATGGATTGTCAAGCTATAGCATTTAAAGTGACAGTATCTTTTGTCACCTCATCACAAAAACATGATGGAGCAAAAAGCTAATATCAAATTTTGTTTCAAGCTCGGTAAAAATTTTACAGAAACATTTGAATTGATGAAAAAAGTTTATGGCGATGATTGCTTATCCTGTACATGTGTGTTCGAGTGGTATAAGTGATTCCAGAATGGTCATGATTCTTTGGAAGATGACCCAAAACCAGGCTGGCCAAAAAACAAAAGTCGCGATGAGTTGGTGGAAAAAGTGCGTGAAATGATCGCCTACGATGCAAATTTGACTGTGAGATGGATAGCAGAGTAACATTCTTTAAAACTTACTGCTTTTACTCCTTTAAACTTAATAACATACTAAAGCACTTACTACAGTTGAGGTTATTCCTATTCTACTACAAGATGTTTACTCATTGCTGCGATGAGTAAACATCTTGTAGTAGAATAAGAATAACCTCAACTGCGGTAAGTGCTTTAGTACATTATAGCAGAGTAATTAAATATGACCAAAGACATGATTCACGAAATTTTGACAAAGGTTAGACAGAGAGTTAACAACAGCACTCGTTAATTAGACAGAGTTAACAACAGCTAAGTACCTATACAAAGCAGTAAGATTCCTCCTAACAGTTTTGACAAAGGATTTAAACAAACAAAGTCTGTGCTCAGTTTGTTCCTCAAGCCTTGAAAGCAAGGACCTTATTAAAACAGCCATATGGAACTGCACATCCCTGGAATCGATTGCAACTGGTGATGAGACTTGGTGCTTCAAGTACAATCCTCAAACAAAATGCCAAAGTGCTATGTGGAAGTTCCCAGCCTCTCCAAAATCGAAAAAATTGCTTTTCCAGAAGTCACGAAAGAAGACAATGTTGATTTGTTTTTCGACTTTCTGTTTAATCTGCAGAATAGTTATTTGTAGAATAACTCTAACCCGTTCAAAAATCTAAAGATTAAGTACAGTGTTGCACAAGGCAAAAGATAGCTATCAGCCAGATAGCGTGAAGATATTTACTATGCTTGCACTTTACACACAGTAAGTCGTTTGAACATGAAGGCTCCAATTAAATTATTTTCAATATTTGCAACTCATCTTTCAGTTAGTCTGTAGTTCAACTTCAGCTTTTAGTTCATTATTTAAAAAAAAAATGTTCAGCATATATATCCAATTGTGTTTTTTACACAATTTTGATTTAACATGATCATCTCAAATTCTAAGAAAAAGATTATTTCGTATTACAGTGAATGCAATGCTTGCTTTGCATTATTCACCTCCATATTGTTAATTTTTGATTACAAATAGAAAGAAATTTTTGAGGAATTCCCCAATTTATAGGCATAATTTCAATAGGGAATTTGTTTTGTCTGCAATTTGAGTTTGGTGTTTAAAGTGAAAAGTAACATTTTGATGTTTAATGGTGTCAAAATTTAATAGAAGTTAAAATCAAAATTTTATTATATGTAATTCATATTATTTTGCATAATTTTTATGTTTATGAATAAGTAACATGTTATTTTTGGTATGGTTTTACATTAGCGCCATATAAACGAAAATAGTACCAATCAAAAGATGACAATGAGTAGAGAAATCTTTCCAAAAAAAAAAAAAAATCACACTACTATCTGGTGCAGATGTTGAGAAAATGAATGATAAAATTATATTTCTCTACAAGCAGTACATGCAGTACCTAAACCCATGTCTGCCACCATTTTGTAAACCTATCTTGAAAAAAATCTTTATCATTAAAGAATTAGAAATTCTCACAGACTGATGATTAAAACAAGAATCGGCAATTCCGTTGTGTTAAAGATTCATTTAAAAAACTACTATATCTCGGATTACAAACCAAGTTTTCAAGATGGCAGCATGTACTGGTTTAGATATTGTATACGGAAAAATATTATAATTTCATCATTCATTTTCTCGAATCCTGCACCATATGGAAGTGCAGTAATCAAAAGATGACAATGAGTAGAGAAATCTTTCCAAAAAAAAAAAAAAATCACACTACTATCTGGTGCAGATGTTGAGAAAATGAATGATAAAATTATATTTCTCTACAAGCAGTACATGCAGTACCTAAACCCATGTCTGCCACCATTTTGTAAACCTATCTTGAAAAAAATCTTTATCATTAAAGAATTTAATGATAAAGATTTTTTTCAAGATAGATTCTCACAGACTGATGATTAATTCTCACAGACTGATGATTAAAACACGAATCGGCAATTCCGTTGTGTTAAAGATTCATTTAAAAAACTACTATATCTCGGATTACAAACCAAGTTTTCAAGATGGCAGCATGTACTGGTTTAGATATTGTATACGGAAAAATATTATAATTTCATCATTCATTTTCTCGAATCCTGCACCATATGGAAGTGCAGTCCTTTTGGAAAGTTCTCTCTATTCGTTGTCATCTTTCAATTGATTCTATTTTCATTCATAAGATGCTAATGTAAAATTGTACCTTATATTTCTTTTCAAATGATAATTAACTTTATATAATACTTACATATGCAATCTTTATGAAATAAAAAGTGCAAGAACATAAAAATAATAGGATTTATTATATTATTTCTGGAACCAATCTTCTATTTTTTCATAGATACAGTATATTTTTTTACACACATTTTTTGGGAACATATCTATTGTGTAAAAACAGAATTAAGTGTACTATGTATGTATAATTAAGCATATACTAACATAATACCCAAACACTTTACGATAATAGATCTAAGTAGATCTGAAAATATAGATGTGTAATTCTGGTTTATTATTTACTCAGATAGATACAGTATATTTTTTACATGAATTCTTTTTACACGCATTTTTCGGGAATGTATCTATCATGTAAAAACAGAATTAAGTGTACCTGTATATGTATAATTAAGCATATACTAGCATTATACCCTGATAATACCTGAATACTTTGCAATAATAGGTTGAGGTAGAACTGAAAATATAGATTCTGGTTTATTATTTACTCTTGTACATCAATATGTGGTTATAATTAGGGCTTGCACAAAACCGATAAATTTCAAAACTGAATTTAACTGAAATTTACTCTTAAAACCAGTTTTAAAACTGTTTTTTTCAGACTTAAGAAAAATAATTAAAAGCTTATAACACAGGTATTTATTTTATCTTATAACAATTTACTTTATAAAGTGCCTATTTCTTTTACCTCTGGCAATAGCCATAAAATCATTGATTATATTAAAATGAAATCTCAGGCACTTTATAAAGTAAATTGTTATTATTTCTTTTACCTCTGGCAATAGCCATAAAATCATTGATTATATTAAAATGAAATCTCACATGAAAGTTTTCATCATTATAAACAGTAAATATGTTTATCTTTTTCAGAAATATCCATTCTATGTTAAGATAAATGTAATCCAAATATTGTAAATGGAAATCATTTTCAACTTCGGATTCGAAGCTGCTATAGTCCGCCATATTTTTTTGCTGGATAATCTATAGAATAAATTTTAACCCACCCAAAATCGACTGGTTAAATCAGTCAGCAGTTTATCCTAAAGATTTGACTTTGTGCAACGCAACAAACTAAATCTGAAGATTAGGGCCTGTTTTCTTCTGCAAAATAAGACTCATACAACCAGCCCTAAAGGTATTATACTTCAGGAATTTGTTCCACAGGATCAAAATGTCACTGGTGAATATTATCTGGGTGTTATGGAGCATTTGTGGAAGAGAATTGTTTGAGTGAGGCCCAAATATTGAGCACTGGGAAGTTGGTTTTTGTTGCACGATAATGAACCACCTCACAGGACCATCGCTGTTCATGAATTTTTGGCAAAAAACAAGTCTGTGTGCTTCAATATCCTCCGTATTTGCCTGATTTATCTCTATGTGACTATTTCCTGTTCCCGAAACTCAAACTGGCCATAAAAGGAACATTTTATAACAATGTTACACAAGTCAAGAACCGTGACGAGGGTCATTGAGGTGATTCCGAAAATTGGCATAAAAAAATTATGCTAGCATTGGTTGAACGTGCCCAGTGATGTATTGATGCAAAAGAGATTATTTCTTTTTATTCGAAATACATTTTGGCAAAATAACTAATTAATTTTTTTTTTTTTTTTAAAAGTTCAGTTATTTTTCCAACATACTGTGTATGTATGTCAAGGATTGCCTGTATTTTATAATCTATATAAATAGTAAAAAATTTTTCTTTCAACCTCAGAAAATAAGAATGAAAATTCCAATACACTGACATATTGACAAAAATAATGATAAATTCAATATTAATAGTTCATAACCTATGGGTAATTCCATAACTCCACACATTAGAGTGTGATGTATTAGCTCGTTCATTTATGACATTCATGTGTAGTTTTCTTTCTGCCATAACTAATGAATCATTAGTTATGGCAGAAAGAAAACTACACATGAATGTTATAAATGAACTGCTTCTTCTTAATTTACATCCAAATTGTATTCATAAAAACCTATAAGCCAGAGATATATTTAAACAGGTATTCATAATATCTTGCTGATGCTCATTACTCCTTTGCGAGAGATTTCTAGTCGTTACCTCGATATATTCTTCTTGCTGACATATAGTCTTATTATAGATAGGAACTTTATATACTCCCTATTGTTGCTGTCTTGAATGTGGCTTTTTATAGTTTCTAAGTTCCTTTCTATAATAAGACTGTAGTAGTAGTAGTAGTAGAATACGGAGGGGCCTATTTCAGCCCAAGCACTGCGACCAACATTATAGTAAACAAATAATAATAACATAGTAAGAAAGTTTCTCAGCACTGACACAGACAGTTAGTTAACTCACCATGAAACATCAAAAGTAGCTATGTCTTGACTTATGTCCGACATAGCACTTTGCCCCGGAGATACTCTGTGCCCACATTGATGTACTA
The DNA here is from genome assembly GCA_000484575.1 of Olivierus martensii. Classification (NCBI taxonomy): domain Eukaryota; kingdom Metazoa; phylum Arthropoda; class Arachnida; order Scorpiones; family Buthidae; genus Olivierus; species Olivierus martensii. Next base: position 10,871 of record AYEL01075833.1, read on the forward strand.
TAATAATAATAATAATAATAATAATAAACTCTTGTCCGACATAGCACTTTTGCTCTGGAGTTATTTCATGCTCACATTGACATACCATAATAATAATCTCTATAATAATAATGAATAAATAAAAATAATGTGAAAAAACAGCTTGAGGAAATTACTTTACTATTTATTGCTCAGCTTTTTTCTGAAAATGATTCTTTAAAAAACACAGTATATTAAGCATTTTTTTTGATAGGATTGACATTTTTCTGTTAAAAAATCAGTGATCAAAAACAGAGCGTTTTTGACCACTGGTTGGAAAAGTGTCCAATCTGGGAGAGCCCCAGATTGGACACTTTTCCAACAAAGCAACAAAATTTGTTTCTATAATGTAATGTAAAATATTAATTACTTTTAAAAAAATGAATTATTTTTTTTGTTGTGAATTTTTTCCAATCTTTTTTTTTGCGACCCTTATAGTTTAGCACCTTTGTATAGTGCACAACCTGCACACCCACTTCTGCCGGCCCTGCCCACAAGCACTGAATGAAAAGTCTAAACAAAGCAAGAAGTGCATGTTTAAAACATAAAGCAGTTGACTAATGGACAAACAAAAGAAAATGTGAACAACAAAAAAATTATATTTGAGGATTAAGTAAAAAAATATTCGAATCTGGTTTTAGAAGCTCAGTTTTGGTTTTAACAACTCAATATGAAAACCAGTTTGCAAGCCCTAGTTATCCCACACACACATGCACACGCACACGCGCACGCACGCACACACGCACACACGTTAATAACAATTTATTTTATAAATTTAAAATAAAATAACACACGCACACGCACACGTGCATACACGCACACACGCACACACGTTAATAACAATTTATTTTATAAATTTAAAATAAAATAATGGACTTTTGATTTATAAAGTGCATATTTCCTTTACCTCTGACAAAATGAAACCTCACATGAAAGTTATCATCACTATAAACAGTAAATCTGTTTATCTTTCTCAGAAATATCTGTTCTGTATTAAAATAAATGTAATCCAAATAATCTAAATTGAGATCATTTTCAACTTCGAATACCGGAAATGTCATAGTCCGCCATATTGTTTTGCTGGATAATCTATAGAATTAATTTTAACCCGCCCAAAATCCTGATTAAATTAGTCTGCAGTTTATCATAAAGATTTGACTTCGTGCAATGCAACAAGGTAAATCTGCAGTTTAAATCCTGTTTTAACCTGCAGATTAAGACTCGTGCAACCGGCCCTGAATGGGTTAAAGTTATTTTACTGAAATGATTCTGCAGATTAAATCAAAAATCATGCAACCAGCCCTAAATAGAATAATAAATTCTAAAATTAATATTAAGATTATATTTAAAAATTAAAATCATAACAGGTGAGTCTTGTCTCCATACAATGCATGCATATGGATCAGTGGATCAGTCTTCCAACACATTTTTATTGGAATTTTCTACAGTGCCTAACCATGATAATGATATTACTTTGGGGTTTTTACCATTTATAATGTATGTATTGTTAGCATGCTGGGCTATTTGTAATGTTTCTATGATCTTGAATTCTTCTATGGCTTGGACATTCATAATTATTCTCCAGTAATGATCCCAACTTGATTTGCTGACCCAATCAACTATAAGAAAGTACCAATAAGAGCACTGTTAATTAAAGAGAATAATCACTCACTGTACTATACTGGCCTCTAAGGAAATTGAGTATAACCATTCTTAAACAAGCTTATCTCATGGTTATACCAGATAATTTGCTACAAAGATCTAGGCTGACAAAATCTCCATTAGACAAAATGATGCCATTCATGTTCATTTTGTGCAATGGAGATTTTGTCAGCCTTGGAATAGGTCATCATAAATCTTTTTAACAAATTGTCTGATATAACCATACCATGAATATAGGCCAGTGTGAATGAAACCAGTGATATACTATCCATCCCTTGACCTTATAAAAAGAAAGTGAAACATAATCCTTTTATATAGGAGACAAATGATCATGTATGATGTATAGTACTCAGAAATGACAAAGATAAATCTCTGCTGACTTCTCCATCAGGAATGTAATATGATTACAGCCTAAAATAATGAACTAGATAGAAAAGAAACATATAAGTACAGCAAAAAGTTTAAAGTGCATGCTCATAAAACACAAAAGGGACATAACAACAATGTAAATTAGAAGGGTTCTTCAAGACAATCCTAGATGCATACTGAAACAAAATAATTATAATTGTCCAAGCTATAGAAGAGCTCAAAATTGCAGAGGCATTACAAATAGCCAAACATGCTAACAAGACATACATTATAAATGATAATATTCCTGAAGTAATATCATTGTCATGGTTAAGCGCTGCAGAAAATTTCCTATAAAAATATGTGGAAGACATAATGCATAATATAGACACAGTTATGATTTTAATTTTTATTTATAATTTTAGTTTTAATTTTAACATTTGTTATTTTATTTAATGTATTTTAATGTACCATATTATTTTTATTTTATGTTGTTTTTTTACAGGTACTTGATTTTTAAATTTAAATTACTATAATTGAAGAGTGTGATCCCAAAACAGGTTCAGTACATTTTGGTCTTTTTTTTTTTTGATGCAAATACATACTCCTATTAAATCTATCTTATTAAAGGCCGGTTCCCAAAACAGTGCTAATCAATGTGTATGGGACACTTGAATTCTGCTTTACTTTTGAAAACTTGCTTAATCCAGAGAACAGTAACGATGAAAACTCGCTCAGTCCTTTGCACATGAGCAGAGCGTTTTCCTAATCCTGTCAGGGGGTGGTACAAAAACAAACTGCTATTAAATGTTGGCAATAAATTTGTTGTGAGAATTTTTGTCATGTTTATTAAAGGTAAAATTGTTATATTGGTTATTAATTTTCATGTTAGAAGCTCTTGAAATGAAATGGTAACATTAAAAATTTAACTTTCTTGGGACTTTTTTATCAATTGGTAAAAGTAAAGTTATTTTTCTGAATTTTAGTAGTTCCTAATTTGGAATGATTAAATACATATTCTGGGGTCTTTCCCATGAGTATAGTGTGCTCATGGGGAAGGTCTCAGGACTTCCCCATGAACTAATAAAAATAAATGTTTGAATTTCCCCAAGAGTACATAATCGTATATTTTTGGCTTACCTGCGATCTGTGGAGTGAGCAACAATAGATAATGAGACTTTTCAGGCAGAATGACAAAGATTACAAATAAGAATAACATTTATAACAGTATTTTCGCCGGTCAGCAATAATCCACGAGTAAGTGCGAAAGTGCTGCAAAAATCGAATTTGTGGTTACAAATAATTTTTCGGGAATAGTTGAATATGTGAACAGGGAATCCTCAAATACCGAGAATCAACTGTATTTTAATACTTAAATCAAAATAAATTTAGTTTTTAACTCTAATTAAGAATGAGTGTATTTAAAAACACATTCAGTCCTTGGACTTAGCAAGTTTCCATTAATATCATTATATTTAGTCATTGTGTATTTAAAAACTAATGATGACTGATTTCAAGATTTCTACTGAGAAGTGCATGTATATGAATTAGAAACAGATATCTGGTAAGATAATTCATTCAAATAGAAATACTTTCTCAATTCCATATTTTGCTTCTGAAAATTAACAACAATGGACTTAACGTGTTTTGGGATCACACTCTTCAATTATTGATACATTATGTTTGTTTTTATCATACATTGCTATGATAACTGTACTCCAAAAGATTTAGAATTTTGAAATATTTAAAACTATTTGATTAGTATTTTATTGCCTATTCTGTTCCTAAAGTATTTATATTAATTTGATATCTGCTGAAGAGAATTTCCTTAAACTAAAAGTATTACTAATTGGCCATATAAATGGCCATAATTGAATAAATCTATCTAGTTTTAGTTGCTGTATCTGTTGTTATGCTGTATGGAAAAGGTAGATAATAAGTGAACCTTTAATTTTTATTCATGATATAAGAGCAAAACAATATTAAATAAAATGAAATTAAATAAAGATTGACTATACAGTATTATAATCATTTGTTACATTGTATGATATAAATCCACTTAATTTTTAATAAAAAAAAAATCAAAAACTTTTCTGCAATCACAAAATAAACAGACTATATTTTATGAAACAAGATATCATAAAAAACATTGATAAATGTCAGTCAATGGCAGTGCATTAGCCTGTCATCAGTGTTAAAATATTATCTAGAAAAAGAATTACATTAATATAAAGAATATACTAGAATACCATGACTTGTATTTCAATGGCAAACATATTATACATTATTTAAATAAACTACTAGTCATCTTTTTGATTTTTAATGATAATTTATTACTGATTTAGGGCATAAATTGAAATTATTGAAAATACTTTAATGACTTTAAATTTAATAAAGTCATTAAACTATTTTCAATAATTAATCAAAATTCAAACAATTAAATGTTTTAAAATTAATAGGATTCAAGAATTAATAAAAGTTATTTTTAAAAGTTTATAAAATTGTTAAATAAAATATTTAGTTTAGTATCTACTATTACAGCAATAAAATTCAAACAAATCATGAAATGGTCATCATTAGCAGAACTGATTTAGTCATTATTGGTTTAGTCAGCAAGATAGATATTTAAATAGACAGGATCTTACAAGAATTATTTACGTGACTTTAAGGAATGTATATAAGTCATGCTTAATAACATCAGAAAGGACACATAATAATGCAAACAAATTAGAAAATTATTATATAAAATCTATACAATGAAAAATAAAGGCAATTTATAATAAATAAATAAAATAAACAGTTGTTTATGATAATAATTTAAAATAAATTGTAATTTTAATAATTTATTAGATATAAGTTAAAAAACACCATTTAATAATTAATAATTCAAATAGAATTGAGAAATATTTATTATATAATTATTTTAAATAAAAATTTAATCCAACTTAGAATTAAATTGACAGTATTCTACTGCCAAACCAAATAGATTAAAGATGGCAAACTTTTTTAAAGACATATCCCAAAATGGACTACGTTTTTGTAAAAACTACCCTCCTGCATGTCAATCTGAATTTTGAACAATATATCAGCTCCAAGTTTTGCATGCTCAAAAAATTTGTCAGTGTGCTATTTTGGGATGTGCCATAGATTAGCCATCCATGAATTAGATTATTGAAATCAGACAAATTTCTTCAATAAATTATTATATAATTTTATTCAAAGTAAAAATTCATCACATTTCTATAATTTAATATGATTATGGCAGTGGACTGGAAAATTAAATTGGGATAAAATCAGGAGCATTTTGCTTTTAATTTTGATTAGAATGAACTTTTTGCTCAGATAATTATTTTAGATTATATTTAAATTATTAAATACTAGCTGGTGTTACATTAAGCAAATTTAATTTTTAAAATTGTATATTATTTTAAAGTTCTCCATATAGAGTTTTTTTAATTTGTTCTGTTATTAATTACAGATTAATATGGAAATTTTTATTTTTAATGAAAACAATAAATTTACTTACATTCCATCAGAATTTTGGTTTATTTGCTGCATCACATTATTTATTTTTAAACCATCATTGGATCTTGATGCCATATTTTAAATAATTGTTTTCAAAAGAATATTCCCTAAAGGATTAAAATTGATGGAATATATTTGATGCATCTTGTTTTGACACTCCATCATGAAGATTTACTAATTAAAATAAAAAATAAAAATATTTTAAATTTATATGCTTACTTTATAATATATATTTTTTTAAACTGAAATTAATTTTGAAAATTACATTATCTTATTTCATTTCATGATATATAAAAAAAAAAAAAAATATTAATGTTAATTGAAACAAATACTTTAATCAAATTCAGTCATTTTACTAAGAGGATTAACCTCTTAATAAAATGGTAAACATTATATTATGAATAGAATTTGTTAAAATATTCAAAGAATCTAGTAATTAAATCAGATTTTTGTTATAAAAAATAATTCTATGATTTTATTAAAAGACTAACCATGTACTTGACAATGTTCAGGAATTTCAGGTACATAATACAATTTATATAACTTTTATGCATCATGATATTAGCACCTTAGCTAATAATAATAAAAATTTTAAATTATTTTTAAGTGACTTTATATGTTAGATTAGTGTGAATTAAGAACCAAATCAAATGAGATACTTTTGGCAGTGGCCACATTTATAGCCCATTATAGATGGCCAACATTCATGGTGTACCTTAAGATGGATGTTGGCCATCCAATATGTCAATAGGAAGACTGACGGACAGGGTTTAATAGGCCAGGCCCAAATCCCATGAATTTATATACTTTATGGATAATATGTCAACAACGAATCATGCAAAATTATAAATTTACCATATAATTTATTTATTATAGCAATATATTCCAAATGCTTTTTTAACCCAGTTTTAACATTGGTTTAACTAGCATATTACATCATAGTGAAATCATTATTGTGGTGATGTGACATCATCATGATGTCACAAAACAAATGGTGTTTTGTGATATTCATTATGTAATTATGATATCATCCCAAATTTGAACATAACTCTGAAGGATTTAATATCTTCATTGGCATCTCAATGGAAAGTGCCTATCTTACCTGCAGATCATGGGAAGTCTCCATGAAATGTTTAACCCCAACAGATCAAACACAGTGAGAGCCTATGCAGGAGTAGAAATAGAACACAAACTTTATATTTTATATATATAAATTTATCTACATGTATAATTTATAATAATATTTCAAATAAAAATTGTTTATACAATTTTAAACATGTAGAACACTTCTATATATTTGTACAGTACATTTAATGCATTCTTAGTGTTTAAGAATATGTTAGTGCAAGAAGTGATTTGGAATTCTATAAAAAAAAAGAATGTCAAAGAAATCAACAATGTAAAATGGTCTTATTATAGATTTATTTGTATAATCTACTTTCTTCAGTTTGGGAAAATAGTCTGTTTTAATATAAAACAGACCATTTGCTTTATTATTATTAATTAAGGCTATATTTAAAATCGTATTTTAAACAAAAAATTCTATTGAAATATATTATTTATTTATAATAACTAAATTTGAACATTAAATTATCAATAAAAATATATTAAAAATTCAATACTAAGTCCAAATACGCTAATTTTATATTTTTATGAAGCTACTTATCATCTGAGCATAAAATAAATTTTTTTACAATTACAAATAAAATTATTTTTCATTAATAAACTTCTATAAATACTTAAAAAAAAAAGCACAGTATCTAAATGACATAATTAGATTATTTATTTTTTTTTTTAATTAAGCTGAGTATAAATTATTCATTAAATTAAATTAAAAATAAATAACACAAAAAAGCAGAGAAAAGTCATTATTAGGAAAAAAATAAATACAATATTACAGAGTTGGTCATATTTTGACATTCAATTATTAATTTCTCTTTGCCAAATATTTATACGTTTTAGATGAACTAACATTAAAACTATACATAAAATAAACAATATGCGACAAATACTAATAGATTTTGATAAATTATCCTATATATGAATAAAATATTCCAAGATATAATATACATTGTACCTATTTATAAAATACAGACACACAGTATAAACAAGAAGGTAACAAGAGAATAAACGTGTTTAAAAATTTAATGACTAAACATGTAATTTATGAATTTATTTTGTAGCTCTTTCCCCTTATTTTTTTAAATTATTTTAAAAATTCGCCAAAACAAGACGAATTTAAAAAAAATATTTTCGTTATGTTTTTGTTATTGATAATTTTTAACTTAATAAAACAAAATCTCTATTTGCCTGTATTATTATAAGTAATGAATAATCAGAATTCAAAAATACAGAAAGAATTGTAAATAATAAATTTAATTTGGCTGATAGAAATATATATGATAAAGTTTAATAAATTATTAAAAAATAAAATATTAATAAAATTTGTCAAATTTTTAATTAATTAAAAGCAAACAGTACCTTTATGCAGTCGAAAAGTCGTTTAATACAGTATAATTTTACAAACGTTACATCTTTAGTCATATTCAATTTATGAAACCTCGAAAAAACAGTCTTAAACTATAACAGAAAAAGGAAGCCATCTTGGATAACATCGTTCATAATAAATGCTACAGAAAAATATAAAAAATTCATAATATATAAATTAAAATAACAAATTTCGATATGAAAAAATTTTGAAAATATAAAGTTATAAATAAGTCACAAAATCTACAAGTGTGTACAAACTATAATTAGTAATTAATATATTATATAGAATATGTTTACTCGAAAAAAAAATTTTTTTTTAATTTATGTTCTGTTTTTGAAGGCATTGAGAGAAATCCATTCAGATATAAAAATAAATATTAATAGTAATATAATATGTAAATAGTTAAGTCAGTCAAATGTTTTAACATTAAAATTTAAAAAAGTTCAAAAAGTGAGTTAATCGATTTGGCTTGTGAACGGCTCAGTTAAAGATTTTTTTAATAATTTATATTACACTCATGAAGTTTCGGAATGTTCATATTATGCTATAATGGTCTTATTCATACCATTATAGAATAAATATGAACATTGATATTTGTTATATAGTATTTGGATCGATTTATATTTTATATAATAAATTTTATTCAATAAAAAATCTGGAAATGAAACGCAGAATCCATTACAGATTTACCATAAGGATATCAGATGCATCAACATCCCGCCTGTAATCCATAATCAAAAATTTTTTTCTTGTGGTTTAATGCTGCTTTCTACCAAGTTGGTACTAAATGGCGAGGTATTCCAATGGCCACCACGAACCGCCTACAGGCCTGATGCTTTTCTTTTTGTCAACAAATGACGTCACTTTCCATTCTTTTAGAACACTATGTGACGAGGCGAAACAAGCCGTTCCATTCCTGCTCACACTTGCGGAAGGGTCAGCGGATTTTGTGGAGGACGGGGATCGACGGGACGGATCCAGCCCCATGATAAGCATTTTCAAGGGGTGGGACCCGAAATTCGAACCCGGCAGAGTAGAAAGTCGAAGCGTTTCCGCGTAGTCATCCGGCCAACTCCTGATGAGGGCTTTTGTAGTTTTACGCCACTTTCTATACTCTGTACACTAAGTGACGGGACATTTTCATGTTCCACGGGTTGCCCCCAATCCTCAGTGGAATCACCGTCAGGTAGAGGATAAGTCAATGAGTCAGAAAACTGGAGACATGACGTTAAAGAATTGAAACCAGATTTTCGAGGATGAAAGCACAACACACTTCTGCAGTAGCCATCCATTTGATAGATTTTTGAACATTTTTAATATGTTGTTTATATTTGCTTTCCATTTGGCCTAAAGTGGCGGAATCTAGAAATGCTCCGCCGCTTTAGGCCGAATGGTACATGGTGCGGACCCAACAAGGATCCCATTCACACAATGGACCCAACAGGGGCATTTGTTGATGTCCTTGTTGACATTGTTGGGACAATGGACCCATTGTTGGGTTAGGTTAGATTAGATTAGTTAAGTTGCCATATCTTACTAGGGATATTCTGTATGTGGCGGCGGTCACTTATAGAGCCCATCACAAGCTGGCCAACACCTATGACGGGATCAATCGGATGGTTGAAGGATGGAGTTCTACGGGCCGGGCCCGTCCCCTCCTGAAAAACTGGAGGTGTGGGACCAGGATTTGAACCTGGATCCTTCAGGATGACAAGCCACAGCTTGACCACGCAGCCATCATGCCGACTCGTTGGGTCATTTTTTTTTTGTCAACAGATGACGCCACTTTCCACTCAGTAAGAGTACTAAGTGGCTGGGCGAAACAAGCCCTTCTACAGGCTGCCCACCCCTGCGGAGGGGTCAGCCGGATTGTGGAGGACGGGGATCGACGGGCCGGGCCCGGACCCCATGATAAATATTTTCAAGGGGTGGGACCCGAGACTCGAACCCGGCTCCTCCAGAGTGGAAAGCCGAAGCGTTTCCACGCGGCCAATCCGGCCGACCTCGTTGGGTCATTGCCAACACCATGATTATGTGATTGGACACAATGGACACTGACAGTCAGCCGGATTGGCCGCGTGGAAACGCTTCGGCTTACCACTCTGGAGGACCTGGGTTCGAATCTCGGGTCTTACCCCTTGAAAATATTTATCATGGGGTCCGGGCCCGGTCCGTCGATCCCCGTCCTCAAATCCATGCCCTTCCACAGGCTGACCCCTCCGCAGGAGTGTGCAGCCTGTGGAAGGGCATGTTTCGCCCCGCCACCCTCTCGAGGGCACCCACCTTGACGTGGTGAGAGGGCTTACCGGCTGTCACTATGCTTTTTTAATTTTAAATATTTTATTGTTTATCCTATGAAAACTTAACTTTTGCATGAAATTTCAGAAATTAAATTTATTGCAACACAATTAAAATAATAATAATGATGATGATAATCTAAAAAACTGAGAAGGGAAAAAAATTCTACAAACAGAATTTATTTAAAACAACTTTCATAAAACTTTATACAAAAAATTTCAGTCACTAAAAGTTTAGGAATCATCATCAGAGGTTAATATTTTCCATCATCATATGATCTTTCAGTCTTTGGACTGATTGGTTGTATCAGATAAACTTCTCCAGAATATTCTCTCTTTTTGCTAATTGCTTCATTTCATTATAATTTCTTGTTCTAGCAGAAAGGTCCGAAAAGCAATCCAATATCAACCTCCATGAGTCAATAATAGAATCTAAAAGTTGATAAACATCGAGGAGTCGATTAAATGTTTTACTCATATTTGTATATTTCAGGCTACTTCCAGAATCAGAAGAAAGAGTAATGGATTATTGTATGTTACTATACAGGGTTATTCATAATAAATAATTCACTTTAATAAAAACACAGTGAATTTTTAAAAGATATAGTAATATGACAATGTAATATCAATACAAACACAAAATGTTTTTTTTTGACACACAATTTACCTGAATATGCCACTCTTATAATGCTGGATTGGCCACACTATGGGGAATGATTTTAATAATAAAAACACAGTGAATTTTTGAAAGATATAGTAATATGACAATGTAATATCAATACAAACACACAATGTTTTTTTTTGAAACGTCCTGAAAATATTTATTTCCAAACTCCACCATCAGATAGCGTCTCCTACAGAAAAGGTTTTTGTTGTGATGGAATACACCTGAACACAGTCACCAACTGTAGTGCAGCACAATTTACCTGAATATGCCACTCTTATAATGCTGGATTGGCCACACTATGGGGAATGACAATACACTTCTTGTTTGGTTTCCTCAGTCTCTGGACCTCACCCTGATTTCTACTAGTAGGACTTTGTGAAGGACCAAGTATATGTTCCTCCAATATCATGAGACATCACTAGGGTTTGTGTTTTTAAAAACTGGGTTCAAAAACTGGTTTTTTGGGGTAAATTTGTAAAATTCAAAAAACCAGTTTTAGATCCTAAAATTAAATTAATATGAAAAACTTAACAGGTTTAATAAAATAACATTTTGACTTGAAATTGCTTTAATAAATAAAATTGCAATAAAGTTTGATATATTTGCAAAATCCACAAAACATTTCAACAAAAAAATCTAGTGTATTTCCACTAGCTTCAAAACTCAATATTAAGTTTCTGGAAAAATACTGTTTAGAATATATCCAAATTCTGGTATGGATCTTTAACCTGATGATGAATATCTCAGAGACAGAGAAACTCTAATAGAAGCCATGGAAAAATCAACTCTTAAGATTCTTGAGGAACCTCAAGAAATGACATCAAATCCAAAGATACTAAAGATCATTCATTATTTGAGACAACCAATAAACGAACAAAGAATTTAGATTTATTACCTGATACCTTGAAAACAGTAAAACCAAGTTCAGTAACCAGTGAGAGAGTTTTATTTCAGGAAATTTTGTATCTAGAATAAGAACAAGATTAAGTAATCATTTAATGGATATTTTGCTTTTTGAAAGCATATTTTCTGAAGAAAATTACTAAATGAAATAAAAATTTATAATTTATATTTTGTACGGTATATTTGTGATGACTTCCAAATGCAAAGATGTGACTTTAGACGAAAAAGATAAAAATTTTGCAAAGATACGAAGAATTAAATTTAAATTTAAAATCACAATGAGATGCAGCAGCAAAATTAATAATTTTTTGAAAATAATTTGAATCAAACAAAAATAATTGATTTTTTAAATAAAAATGTCTAAAAATACTGTACTATGTCTTTTATTTTCCTATAACACTAAAGTAGGCCGCAAAACGAATGCAGTAATAAAATCGCCGGATTATAGAATCAAAATGGCTTCGACCAACGTGATTCTAATACTAGATTAAATACAGCTCATTCGCAAGTATGGATTTTATTCTACGACCAACGTGATTCTAATAAACGGCACTTATTGTATATATAAAATTTTTTGTATATTTGGGAGCAATATGATCCAGTCTGAATGAAATATGTATGCATCATTTCCACGTATTATCAAGATGCTTTAGTGCAGAGCTCTCAGTGGGGTCAGAGTAGCTTTGAGCTGTTGTCACCAGTCACAGGAATTGTCATGTTTTCAGAAACATAAATCAGTATGCTGTAACTTTATAGTTCATAAGCAGTGTGTCAACCAAAACTATATAGTGATACACATACTGGATGAGAGCATGAGATAGAGTGAGAAAAGTGTATACCTAAATTTTATTTCTTAAAACAAGTTTTATATCTTATGCTGGTTTGTAGAGCAATGAGAAAAATAATTGTATGTGTATGCTTGAAAGGAAAATAAATGAATTATTTTCTTTGTCCACTACATCAAATAATTTTAAGAAGCACTGCTCTAGGAAATTAAGTCAATTGAAAGTTAATATTGGATCATATCGTACTGACCTTCTATTTATGAAAATAATAAATCATGTAAATATTATTCAATTTGAATCAAATTCACATATATTATTAGCTGAAGGATTGTGTATACTAAAAATGCAGATCATTTTTATTACATAAAATGACAAATTGATTTTGATTATTTTGATAAGAGATAAAATAGTTGCAAACAATTGACAGGAAAAAACCAATTCATACTGACAACATAAAAGCTGACAAAATTATCTTAAAACTTTGATCTTATCTGTTCTTTCTTAATACTCTTATGGCTGTATTCTCAGTCACGACTTAATTCTCAGATCAAGATCACTTCTATTTTTCGTATTTGCCACAACAAATTTTATGAATTAATCTTCAACTACCCAGGGGTTATTTAACCTGCTTCTATCGGGAGGGGTTAAATAACCTCTCGCAGATGGAGATTAATTCATGGAATTTGTTATGGCGAGTACGAAAAATAGGAGTCATCTTGGTCTGAGAATTAATTCGTCGTTGAGAATATGGCCATTAACTTCCCACCAATTTCATTAAATTGAGAAAGAGTTATGAATTGCCATTTTTTTAATTTCTGAGATTCTTGTATCATCTCATTTTATATATACACTATTCTTTGCAGCAACTTTACTACTTATACATGAGATCCGTTTAAATTATTTTTTAATTTATTTTTAATATCCAAAAATCCTTCTTTATATATACAAATACACATTAAAACATGGTAATTTAACAGAAATATGCATTTCGGCTATCTTAGCCCTCTTCAGTTTCATTGTTTGTTACCATGCTTCGTTCGCTTGTGGATCAGAGAGGTGGTCAGGCGAGTCCGCACCCCTAGTTGCAGGCAATGATTAAGCCGAGATTATTCTCGCAGACAAAGTACCCTGTAGTACCCTCGTTGGTGGAGCAGGGGAAAAGCTTTGGCTAGTCTCAGAATACGACATGAGCCTGTTTCGCCCCGCCACATAGTATTCTTTCAGAATGGAGTGTGGCGTCATCTGTTGACAAAAAAATGGACACTGACATTGTTCATTGTGTGATTGAGAATGGCTCAACAGGGGTATGGGTGCTCACCACAGACCTCCGACACCCTTGTTGGGGTCAGTCGTCGGTGGAAAATGGAATTCAAGTAGGACTTGAACCCTTTTTGAAAAAACTGGAAGTGTGGGACCCGGAAATTGAACCCAGATCCTTCAGTATGGAAGCGCAATGTGAGGTCAGGTATTCCCCAGATAATTTGTTAAATTATTTAAAATTGTCAGAGTAAATGTTATTATTTGCATTTAACATTAATTGTCATCAACGCAAAACTAACGAATTTTGTTATCATTTTTGCGCTCATTTAGGATTGGGAAACAGCCCTCTTCACACCGTTCTTTTCTCGCGTGAATGATAATATTTTAACGAATTGTAAACAACTGCTAAAACTTTAAAATTGATTATATAAATTTATTTTAATATTATAATGTTAAAATTATATAAACATTAGATATAATTTTTAATGAATAATTGTTTTAATTGTACAAATTATTATTAATTTTACAATATTATTGCAATTAATTTTATTAACAATATTATCGTAATTATTCTGTAATTTCTATATTTTAATTGTTAGGATTGTAGATGTATGATTTTACAAAAGTCTAGAAGAAACTTGAATGTTGTAAGAGTATATCAAGATATTTTCTATTAATTTATTCCTCATTTTAACATCTGGTAGAACGCAAAACTTTTTAATAAAACGATACCATTAACATCATCTAGAATAGATTAGACAAAATCAACGAAATAATAAACATTTAACTAGCGGGAAGGGATAAATTGGTTTAAACTTTTTAAATTTATTTATGGGAATTCCTTCGTTTTGTAACGGGAAAGGTCATGTTTTTGTAGACAAAACAATCATAAACAATATCTTTACAGATAAACTCAGATCATTGATCTATATACAGTGAAATCCCGATGAGACGTCACCATCCATTTGGGGACGATTTTGGCGGCTAATCGGGGTTGGCGATTTATCGAAAACACGTGTAATATGTAAATGAAAATGAACTCAGAATTCATTAAATTTAATAAAATATAGTACAGTTTTTTCATATTTTATCCCCCTTTTCAATCAGGGCGATTAGTAAGGGGCGGGGTCAGTTCCAACCATGGGCTGTACTCACATCCGTGGAGGGAGGCTGGATGATGAAGGACGAGGATCACC
This sequence comes from Olivierus martensii, assembly GCA_000484575.1. Lineage (NCBI taxonomy): Eukaryota > Metazoa > Arthropoda > Arachnida > Scorpiones > Buthidae > Olivierus > Olivierus martensii. The sequence goes on from AYEL01075833.1 coordinate 26,023, forward strand.
GGGCAGGGCCGTTCCAACCATGGGCTGCATCCACACCCGTGGATGCCCCGTCCTTCACCATCCGGCCCCTGGGGGGGCCAGATGGTGAAGGACGGGGATCACCGAGCCGGGCCCAGTACCCCGAACCGGAAAAAATCCAGGACGGGAATCCAGGTTCTCCTGCGTGGCACGCCGACTGCGTTACCACTCGGCCATCCGGCCGCCAAATATAGATAAACGATGGAAACGATCTACTTCTTACGATCTTAAATTTTCTACAACCTAGATGTGAACCAGGCTTAGAGAGACACATGATTATCCGTTAAACTCTGTCTCTCCACCCGTTGGTTACACATGAATCCAGAGCATTTAATACTTGTATATACAGTACTGATGAATTTCGGGATGTAAGTCACCTTACATGCCCCTGGCGGATTAACGAGGACATTACTAAAAGGAATATTTGTTTAGACGTTTCTGCTGGCGGATGGCGGATGGCATCTTATCGGGATTTGCCTATTCCATTAACATAGAGAAGATCCGTTTCGCCAAAGGACACTGACATTGTTCATTGTGTGATTGAGAATGGCTCAACAGGGGTATGGGTGCTCACCACAGACCTCCGACACCCTTGTTGGGGTCAGTCGTCGGTGGAAAATGGAATTCAAGTAGGACTTGAACCCTTTTTGAAAAAACTGGAAGTGTGGGACCCGGAAATTGAACCCAGATCCTTCAGTATGGAAGCGCAATGTGAGGTCAGGTATTCCCCAGATAATTTGTTAAATTATTTAAAATTGTCAGAGTAAATGTTATTATTTGCATTTAACATTAATTGTCATCAACGCAAAACTAACGAATTTTGTTATCATTTTTGCGCTCATTTAGGATTGGGAAACAGCCCTCTTCACACCGTTCTTTTCTCGCGTGAATGATAATATTTTAACGAATTGTAAACAACTGCTAAAACTTTAAAATTGATTATATAAATTTATTTTAATATTATAATGTTAAAATTATATAAACATTAGATATAATTTTTAATGAATAATTGTTTTAATTGTACAAATTATTATTAATTTTACAATATTATTGCAATTAATTTTATTAACAATATTATCGTAATTATTCTGTAATTTCTATATTTTAATTGTTAGGATTGTAGATGTATGATTTTACAAAAGTCTAGAAGAAACTTGAATGTTGTAAGAGTATATCAAGATATTTTCTATTAATTTATTCCTCATTTTAACATCTGGTAGAACGCAAAACTTTTTAATAAAACGATACCATTAACATCATCTAGAATAGATTAGACAAAATCAACGAAATAATAAACATTTAACTAGCGGGAAGGGATAAATTGGTTTAAACTTTTTAAATTTATTTATGGGAATTCCTTCGTTTTGTAACGGGAAAGGTCATGTTTTTGTAGACAAAACAATCATAAACAATATCTTTACAGATAAACTCAGATCATTGATCTATATACAGTGAAATCCCGATGAGACGTCACCATCCATTTGGGGACGATTTTGGCGGCTAATCGGGGTTGGCGATTTATCGAAAACACGTGTAATATGTAAATGAAAATGAACTCAGAATTCATTAAATTTAATAAAATATAGTACAGTTTTTTCATATTTTATCCCCCTTTTCAATCAGGGCGATTAGTAAGGGGCGGGGTCAGTTCCAACCATGGGCTGTACTCACATCCGTGGAGGGAGGCTGGATGATGAAGGACGAGGATCACCGGGCAGGGCCGTTCCAACCATGGGCTGCATCCACACCCGTGGATGCCCCGTCCTTCACCATCCGGCCCCTGGGGGGGCCAGATGGTGAAGGACGGGGATCACCGAGCCGGGCCCAGTACCCCGAACCGGAAAAAATCCAGGACGGGAATCCAGGTTCTCCTGCGTGGCACGCCGACTGCGTTACCACTCGGCCATCCGGCCGCCAAATATAGATAAACGATGGAAACGATCTACTTCTTACGATCTTAAATTTTCTACAACCTAGATGTGAACCAGGCTTAGAGAGACACATGATTATCCGTTAAACTCTGTCTCTCCACCCGTTGGTTACACATGAATCCAGAGCATTTAATACTTGTATATACAGTACTGATGAATTTCGGGATGTAAGTCACCTTACATGCCCCTGGCGGATTAACGAGGACATTACTAAAAGGAATATTTGTTTAGACGTTTCTGCTGGCGGATGGCGGATGGCATCTTATCGGGATTTGCCTATTCCATTAACATAGAGAAGATCCGTTTCGCCAAATTTCTTGGCGGTCAGCAATCAGGCGGCTTAACGAGGGGCGTCTTATCGGGGTTTGACTGTATATGGATAGACTGGTCAATACTAGCCACTGAAGTGGTGGAGTTACGTGATATAATAGTGCATATTGGGGTATTACACCCTTTCTATTAATTATTTGATCATATTTACTAACATAAATGGGATACGTCTGGTCACCAAAACAAAGTCAATTTGCTATATAGTCGATTTTACGACTTTGCTGGTGGGATAAATCAATGTAGCAGGACGGCTTCACTCATTGTTAGTATTGAGCAGTCTATACATATATTTAGATCGTTGACTCAGATTCATATTACAATAAATCAAATGACTGAAGTTAGTCAGTTATGAGAAAATAATAGCAATAAAAAGTTCATTTGAAAGTTTTCCATCACCAATCACAATTAAGATGAGGCTCGATGCCGTTCATTTGGGAACAAGCATGAATTCGAAGTTCTCCAATATTTTGCTGATTGGTTGGATAGGAAACAATACCCACCTTCCCGCCCTACTTCTACCCGTCGGCCTCCCGAACTGGGCCAACAAGTCATAAACAAGACAATATAATAAGATACGCTCATTATGGCTTCCTCTAATTTACAATCTACTATTGAATAGTTAATAACTAATTCACTTTTGTTTCGAACCCGCTATCTTCTAGTCAGCAGTCCGCTTACATCACCACTCTGCTGCAGCTGTTGCTTAATTAATAATTGTTTGTCGGAATTTCTATTCAAATTATTTAACTGACACGTATACGTAATTCAGGCATACGAAACGGAATTAATAATTATTAAATACCTTCTTATAAACTGTTCATATTTAAAAATTAATTTTTCCATAATACTAACAAATGAATTCAATTTACTGTAGTAGTATATTTTTAATTTTTTTTTTAATTTAGTAAATCAAAATTACAATACAATAACAATTAGTGTTTCGATATATTCATTATGAAGAATAAAATAAATTGATTACTAGACACTTATAAGTTTTTGATAATTATCTCATTGATTCTTTACACATACACAGACATAAATATATATTGTATATATTCATTAAAATGAAATAAAGTTATTCACACTCTTCATTAGACAATTAGACAAGAGAAAGAATGCGAATAATTTTATTTCACTCCGCCGATAGTGCGCGCAGTAGATGTTGTGCAGATGAATATTCATTTCAAATTCTTCGAACAGTTGAATTTTTCCTGTTCACTGCAATTTATTTAAATATTTATTAAATTCGAATATTCATATAATTTATAAATGAATCGGGATTGTGACTGTTTGGATTTTGATTGATACTGATATATCAATAAATTATATTCTGTATATAAATATGCTTATACACATCTGAAATATATTCATATATTAAATACAGAATTCTCTACAGTAATTTATTTAGTCTATATTTTATCACAAAGTTGATGAAAAGTTATAAATTTGTTATTAAAAAGAAATAAATTTTTATTTTTTTACTCAGAAAAATAAGAAAAGGAAAAAACACTCAAAGAAGAATAAAGATCACAAGAAACAAAAAGCAGAAAAACAGTAAGTTCTTTTCTAAATCAGTTAACTGATATTTCAGATAATGATTTAAATAATATTAATTTTTATTTTTATAGCAAAATAATTAAGCGAGAACCTCCTAACATTTTTAGTGATGTTGCAATGGAGAACAGCTATTATACTTGTCACAATGTTGGAGATTTTTTAACTCTGAGAGGCTATTCATGGGAAAATACGCCAAAAAAGAAGAAGAAGGAAAATAAAACAAAGAAAAACAATTTCAGAAAAAACTAATTGCCTATTTTTGTGATGCATATCTGCTATATCAAACTTATTAAATTTTTTGAAATAAAAAGAACGGCATGATTTCATGCTGAATTTTATAAAAGAACAATCAAATATATTAAAAATTATTAGGGAATTAAATCTCTTAAATTAGAATGTCCGCTATTTTTTACCAGTTAAAGTTGTACGATTAAAAGATATTATATGAAGATCATTTTAATGACACGATCTTTCTGTAAAATTTCATAAAAATCTATCAATTAGTTCAAAACATATTTAAACAGTATTTTGGAAATCTAAATTTATCCCATTTTTAAACGTCGATGTTAAATATTTAAAATTGAAAGTTGAAATCATTTTAATGGAAAATTCATCAATCCTATAGAATTTCATAAACTGATTAGTTCAAAAGTTTTGAGGACATATTGAAACAAATAGACAAAAATATAATCTTTCAAGTTGAGCATCAGTAATAATGCTCTACTTGAAAGATCATATTTTTCAGCACCATTCAGCATAGATATTCATTTTTTACATCATCATTTTGATTTAAAATTGAATATCTATGCTGAAATTGTAAGCATAATTATTTAAATTTCTTTGCTTCACTATGAATTTAATGTATTCTAAGAATACATTAAATTCTAAGTCTATTCTAAAATTCTATTCTAAAAATATAATGTATGAGAAATATTCTTAAAAAAGAAAATTCAAGTGAAAAATTATATTTTCACATTTTTTCCCTATGTACAGTATATAATTATATAATATATTATACATTATTATAATATATGCATGTTGGTGGCCATAATAAGACTATAGGTCAACAAGAAGAGTATATCGGGGTAATGAGCATCAGCAAGATATTATGAATACCTGTTTAAATATATCTCTGGCTTATAGGTTTTATGAATACAATTTGGATGTAAATTAAGAAATCATAAGGACAGGTTTTGAGCAAAAGTACACGTATCATTAGTTATGGCAGAAAAAAAACTACACATGAATGTCATAAATGAATGAGCTAATTCATCACTCTAATGTGTGGAGTTATGGAATTACCCATAGGTTATGAACTGTTAATATTGAATTTATTTATATTTATTTCTTATTAATAATGTATTTTTATTTTGTTACTCTGAAATATTTGTAACTTTTTCTGTAAATGGCGATGAAATAACTAGAACAAAACTTAAAAATTCAAAAATTCAAATTCTTCTGTAAATGGCGATGAAATAACTAGAACAAAACTTAAAAATTCATTATATACAATGTTCCATTAGAAGCTGAGGAGGATCCAATATGGATTGAAAACATTACTTTTTAGAATAAATTTTCTTTACTGCATATAGTGCTTGTATGTTAATATTTCTTGTGTTAGAAGCAAAAATTAAGTTAAAAATATAGGGAACTTATTGTATATCAAATATTTGTTGTACATGATCATCACTGACTCACTTGAAAAAGTTTTGTTTAGTTTTTACAAAATATTTTCAAATTTATATATGTTACAGTAAAAGTGATTAATTGGTGATTATGTGTAATTGCCTGTTATTATGTGTAATGAATTATCCTGGTGAATTTACTAAATATGCCAAATTTCTTACTTTTATGGATGATTACGTATAATTCCCAAATGAATTTGGTAAGTTTAAAAGTAATATATTCAGCAAATTATTTATAAAAGCAATTTTTGCATAATTTCCAAAATTTAGTTTATAAATTTCACAAATATCATGAAATTTGCCACCTTTTGTTTTCAATGGTTGCCTCAAGGACCACCATTGAATTGATGATTGACATAGGAAAGTCATCTTTGCATAGAGGATCAAATACCTTAGGGGCTCTATAACTGGAAGTTTTGTCTGTTTGGGTGCTATCAGTAATATCTCTAGATCGCCTTTGTTCTTTTACACCCATGATTTGTTATTTAATAAAGTAGCTAATGAATTTAAGCAAATTTTAATAAAATGGATCAAAAATACATTTTTTAATTTAATAATATTAGATTGGTTTAATGATACAAGGAAACTAAGAAAAATATGTTTCAGCTTAATATTAGAATTATGTGTATTTAAAAATATCAAAAAATTTGTTGGGAAAAAATATAGAACTTTAATAATTCTTACTGCTTGTTTAAATATGGCAAATTATCATGACATTTTGCATAATTTTTCAATTTTCTTGCATTTGCATTTGGTTGAATTACGCTTTCCTTTATGTGAGTACCTTTGTACTCCTGATCTCATGAAGTTGAAGTTTTCTTGCACACTCCTTAAAAAACAGAATGATATTTGATACATTCTCCATTGTAAGAAATTGTTACAGCACAAACTGTTTTCTGGTAGGCAATTGTGAAAGATGTTCCTCCTTTGTTTCCAAGTGAAAGAAGAGAAAGTTGGGCAAAGCCAAGTAAGCAGGCCAAATTGCATACCCCTATATTTCTGTGATGACTACTGTATAGTATAGATATCTAGCAAACTCACAAACTACTACTAAACCATGATTATGCTGAACCATGATTATGATTTTTTTAAGTTTTTGTGCTGAAATATTTTGATTTTGTGATTAACATATATCACCCCGTAATGTCATATACACGAAGAATCATTATAATAAATATACCTTTGTATTTGTTAACTTTTAAGAAATATTTTAACACATCACTGAATGTAGATATGTACGCTGACCATATTTTTTTTGGTAAAATAAAGGTCATATCGAAGAAAATAAAAAAATATCTTATAAAATTCATAAGTTTACAACATTTATTACAAAAATAGTAGCATAGAACAATGCATACATTAAAATTTTAAACAATCTTACGAGGGTCGTTTAATAAGTCCTTAGAAAATCCAAGAGATGGCACTCATAGTATTGAAAAACGTCTGCTTTTAGTAAGCGCTATCTGTTATTAGACTGTTGTTAAAGTTTCAGCTATATCCGTCGTTTGGTTTCATTTTTATAGTCGATTGAAGCAACAAACTTTTGTTTATTTAGAAAAATGGAAAAAAAATGAGTTTCGTGTGGTAATTAAACACTTCTATTTAAAAGGTTTAATACCAAAAGAGATCAAAGCCGAGTTGGATGAAGTTCATGGCACATCTGCTCCTGTATTTGCAACTGTTTATAATTGGATAAATGAGTTTAAACGTGGCCGTACATCCACAAATGATGAAAAACGTTAGGGACATCCAGTGGAAGTGACTTCCTCTGAAATGATTGACAAAATTCACAATATGGTTTTGAGTGATCGACAAATCAAAGTTTGTGAAATAGTTGAGGCCTCAGGCATATCACAAGGTACAGTGTTTTCAATTTTGCATGAAAAATTGGGTTTGAAAAAAATCTCGGCAAGATGGGTGCTGCGTTTGCTCTCAGTGGAGAATAAATGCAATCGCGTGATCAATTTGGAGGTTTGTTTGGCACTTTTTCGTCATAATCCTGACAAGTTTCTGCGTCGATATATAACAGTGGATGAGACATGGATACACTACTACACTCCAGAAACAAAGGAACAGTCAAAACAGTGGGTTTTTAAAGGCGATCCAGCTCCAAAGAAGGCGAGGACGGTGAAATCAGCCGACAAGGTGATGGCCACAGTTTTTTGAGATGCACACGGAATCATCTACGTCGATTACTTGGAAAAAGGACAAACGATAAATGGAAAGTATTATGCATCGTTATTGCAACGGCTGAGCAAAGAAATTAAGAATAAACGTCCTCATTTGGCAAAGAAAAAAATTCTCTTCCATCAAGACAATGCACGTGTACACACTTGCACAGTTTCGATGGCAAAAATTATGGAATTAAAGTTTGAATTATTATAACATCAACTGTATTCACCAGATTTGGTCCCCAGTGACTTTTTTTTATTCCCAAACTTGAAAAAATAGCTTGGTGGAAAACGATTCACGTCCAACGAGGAGATCATTGCCCAAACAGATGCCTATTTGGAGGACCTTCCAAAATCCTACTTTTTGGCTGGCTTAAAAAAGTTGGAGAAACGCTGGGAAAAGTGTATCGATCTAAAAGGTGATTATGTTGAAAGAAAAACAAATTATTTTTGGTAGATTTTTTTTATTTATCTTTTTCTAAGGACTTATTGAACGACCCTCGTAATTATTACACATACACACACACATTGTAAAAATTTAAATAACATTAATTTTGATACTTTTCAGTAGAATTAATTTATTTTAATAGTGCTGGTTCATGCTTTAAAAAGTCATAAAATTCCACACAGTTCATTTGAAAGTTGTATTTGACAGAAATACATACTTCTAATGTGCTTACTTTTAACTGGGTTTTTTCATTCGTCCACATATTATTCACCAATGAAAATATTCGTTCGACGGGGGCATTAGATCCAGGGAGACAAAGAAAATTCTTCAATTTTACAAATGTTTTTTAAAGCAATTTCTTTTGCTATAAAATGTTCAAAAATCTCAACCCACCTTTGATGGCAGAGCTTGTTATTCTGTTGCCATTCGTCAATCTTTTCGTTTGTGACGTATTTTTTTTACACACGAAGCTTCATCAAATAATTCACCATCAAGTATATTTACAGACCAATGATTCGAAATAAAAATATAGCTTTCCTTTACCTTCGCCCACAAAGGGATTTCGTGTAATGTCACTCATTCAAACACCTCTATTTCAATAAAACACATGTCCCAATTATTTAGATAATCTATGCACGTTTGATAAAATGTGTACACAGCATCATTGAATTTTTTGGCTTGTATATTTTCTGAGTTTTCTAATGCAAAAATCAGTTTTCTAATAACAATAGGAAGAAACCCGTCAATTTTTCTTTCAACTAACTTTAGCTTTAATTCCTTTAGAAGTATAGATGTTTCGCACATTAAGATTTCTTGTGATTCAACTTTCAATATATATTGGTGAAATATTGAGGCTTGATTATGAATAAATAATAACCATTCCTCTGCTAATGTTTCATTGAAAAAGTTTTTCAGAATTGTGGGACATTTTTCCAGATTCAAAAAGTATGATTTTAATGGATTAAATAGTTGTAAAATTCTATCTAAAGCTGGTAAAAGAGTTAGCCAGCGTGTTTTGCTGTAACCAAGAAGTTTTTTGTATTGAACCTCTGCTTCGTTATATTGAACCTCTGTGTCATCACAAAATTCTTTGAACTCTTCTAACTTGTATTGTGTAAATATAGAAATATGAATAAATTTTTACTAATATCACTTTAATATCTATCGGATCTATCTAAAACTGGTAAAAGAGTTAGCCAGCATGTTTTGCTGTAACCAAGAAGCTTTTTATATTGAACCACTTATTTGAAAGAGTAGTGCAATAGATTTAAGTTATACGCAGTAGAACTGCGCATAACTCAGTCGGAGGTCAATCGGAGTGGTTACCAGCACTATATTAAAGTAGTTTGACACATAGCGCCATCTGTTGACTAAATTGTTTTATTAATGTTAAATTATTCAAATCTTTTAGAACACTTGTCCTAAAATATCAATGAATAATCCAGTTACAGTATTTATGTGGGAACATCAGATAGAACTTTTACGACTTTTATATTTTCTACCGTTTACGAGTTTGCCGGACATAAACAAATATACAATCCAAATTATATATACAATAAAACCCCGCTTAACGCTGTTTCAATATAACGCAGTTTTTTTCGAATTTTATATTTTTTATTGATTCACTTTGGCGCGGTTTTTCAAACCGCGCCAAAGTGAACAAATTAGTGTGATTTCGGATTTATGTGAGTATAACACTCACATAAATCCGAAATCACACTAATTTGTTACTTTGATATTCCTATGCCGTCTCGCAATCCGTTTGATATCAGTTCAGTGCAGTACGTACGAAAGTCTGTTGCGATCACAGTTCACATTTATGATCGTTCATCAACGTTATTTTACAATTAAAGTTTAGCCACTATAACACTATTACGGAAATTATGGATCAGTTTATACAAAATGATTCAAATTTTGATAGATGTTCAAAGACAAAACGAAGTGTCAAGGATGTGATGTCTCGCTATCGACAGTTGTTTGCTGAACGAAAGAGGAAAAATCAAACGATTTTTCGTTAGATGATGAAAGAACCTTCCTCATCACAAACAAATTATTTATTCGAATATTTTTGATTTTCATGAATGATTTATGGAACCTTCTTCATCATGAACAAATTATTTACTTGAATATTTTTGATTTTCATGAATGATTTATGACAAATTATTTACTTGAATATTTTTGATTTTCATGAATGATTTATGAACACAAATCGATATTTAGCAATAAAAAATGTCTATAATTAATGTAATACAATAGTAATAATAAATAAAATATGTCTATAATTAATGTAATACAATAATAATAATACATGTTCAATAATAAAATGTCTATAATTAATGTAATACAATAGTAATAATACATGTTACAATGTCTATAATTAATGTAATACAATAGTAATAATACATGTTACAAAATAAATATTTTTTATTCACTGTCCCGTTTCACCTATTCCCATTATTTAGGAATGTATATTTTTTTTATTCACTGTCCCGTTTCACCTATTCCCATTATTTACGTGTTAAGATGACCTCGTTTAACGCTGTTTCGTTTAGCACTTGGTTTTTGGAACATATCCTCCGCGTTAAACGGGATCTTACTGTAATCAAATCAAACCTCTCTAACTGAATCTGTTTCGGACTGACAAGGAATATCCACTTAATCAGTATCAATAAATTAGCATGCATATAACATAGAAAACACCATTTCTATAATCTATGACAAGATTTTTATTATCTATAAATAAATACAGAACATGCATTAAAAAATCTATTTGTTATGGAAATAATGTATTATATAAATTTTCATGTCAATTAATAAAAGTTTGCATAGTATTGTATATAATTTTAGTTTCATATTGGTTTACATTCTCAATTTTTATTGTTTATGCAAGCAAAATACATTGTATAGTATAGTGGAACTACTTTTTATAACAGAAGAATATATATCCTGATTTTCATTTCAATTTCTTGAAAACTAAAAACCAGATTTGAAAGCCAATTACACATCCTTGTAGAGTTCCCAACGGGCAACAATTTTTGTTTATGTCTAACATTTTTAATTTTCAAGATATTATGAAAACAAATTAGAAAATGCTCGTAATTTTCAATTCTCTCAACTTTGCATTGCGGTTACCATTTCACTTCAATTACTGACTGAAATTGTACTTATCTCTGGCATAAACATTATTTAATGTTAAAAATCCTGATTTACTTAACCGATATTATCCACTTATCCAAATTCCTTAAACATTAAACACTATGGAATCAAAATGGGACTATGAGAATTTGATTTACTTAGAAAGGTTCGATTATGCAAGATTTTAAGAAACGAAATATTTTATCATTTTTACCTGTAAAATTTTCTCCTGTAAAGCTTTAATGTTTTCTGTTTGAATGGGCCAATGCCTTCATGAAATCAAAATATTTTTTATAAAAATTAAATATAAATATTTTATATTTTAAATTTTCAGATTTTTCCCCAAAGTTTCGGTATCTGTTTTCCTTCTTCATTTACAAATTTTTTTCTATTATACCTTCTTTTATCATTTCCGGAGATAATTTGTTAGTTGTATACTCTGGACTTTATTTATTTTATTTTTTTGCAGACCGAATCTTTTACTTTAAATACACAATTGGTGTATAAACAAGCTACAGGATATGCCAGTACCCACCTCGAGCTGCTCATAGCATTGGTCAGATCAGCCATCAATGGAAGATGAGATTCAACGATCCGGTTCGGACCCCTTCTGAAAAATCTGAGTGTGGGACCTGGGAATTAAACCTGGATCTTCCCACGATACACTTACAAGGAGAGGACTCGAGGGCCGGAAAACGGAATGAAACGAAATTTATCACGAATATTTATTCCTATATGCTGTGAACAAATAGGATTAAATATAGTATTTATGAAAAGTTTATAAAGTAAAATAAGCTAAAAAGTAGACTAATATTTTTTCTTTTTAGCTACAGAAATGTATTTCTATTTATGACTAAATAGTGTGTTACAAACAATGATTTTAAGAATACATTACTGTAAATGGAAAAATGCTGTGCAATTGGTGAAATTAAAACGATTTTATTTCAATAAAATTTATATAACATTGAAAGAAAAGATATTTATGTAACTTTTTAAATAATTTATAAAATTAGAAATTAAATTAAATTAAAGCCTCGTCAGTTTCTAATATTTCTAAGAATGAATTAATGTTTTTATGAAATTCAGTTTTAGAATATACAATATAGTGCTTTTGTAGGTTTGCTGTATGATAGAATTTTAATATTAAAAAAAAATAATTAACAGTGTTTTTATTATTTATAATTTTAATTTTTTTGGATATAAATTCTACATTCAATCATGTTTGGATGATCAAAATAATTTTCGAACTTTGGAAATATAAATATTCTTGAAATTTATATTACTCAACTCATCTTTCTAGATTTTTTATGCGGTTTTCCATCCTGTTGAATACTAAGCAGAAAAATCATACAGATGTGGAACTTACATTCTCTATAGTCTGTTCCACTTTGAGATGGCAGCGACCTCACGAAGTGACATTGCCTGGTGGCTTAGCACACAATAATGTATCCTTCCGCCATTAGATATTAATTAAAGTATAAATAGCACATTTTCAATAATTTATCCACTTTTTTGTGCATAGTTAGCCGAATTAAAATTTTTTCACTAATTAGCTGATAAATCTGAAGTCTTCATCATGTCCCTGATATTGTTCTAAATATACTTTATAAAAACTTTTAATTTTATTAGCGTTTTTCCATTTTTTATTTATTTATTTAAATTGTAATTTTCATGTGCTCATGTTAAAAGTTACAATAGAAATGCGATTATGTACTTTTAAAATTGTCATCGGAAGAAAAAGCTCTTGCTATACTCTCCATATCAAGAAGTGAAGAAGAAGAAGAAGAATGTACTTTTAAATAGCTTTATATTATTTTTATTAATACTTAGGAATTGTTTTAATTCTCTCACCACTAAGATAAGCTATCGAAAAATTAACCGAATAATATGTAATACGATTTGACTAATTCCTTATCAAAAGGGCCGTTTTGGTCAACGAGGATTATACTTAAGGTTTACGGCAAATTTTTGATTAGCATAGAATTACGTCAACACTTTTCGTACAAAAATCGGTGGTGGTGGTGGAGTAAGCGGTGAAGTGTTGTTCTCGATAATGTTGTCGGTAAGACATTGTCGACATTTATCAGTAGACGACATTCATTACGGAAAAAATAGTGGTGTGCTTTCATGCGAATGGCAGATTTAGTAAAATCGTCATATCTACTTAAACGATTTCGTGATCGTACTTAAACGAGTCGTGAAAGACTTTTCGTTTCAAATACTTGTTTGGTGTCGATACTGTGTCTTCATTTCCTTTCTGATTCTGTAAACAGTCCTTTACGACACGCCAGTTAATTCTTCCATCCAATCAAAGATATAAATTGTAGATTTATCCGGATTCAGTTCTACCAATCTGCCTTAAACGTTAAGCATAATCTGCTTCGCTTGACTACGAAGAATCTTTCGCATTATTCTTCACGCAAGAACAAGATGTCGCGTCATCTTACTTTTAGAATAATCTCGAATACGAATATTCTCGATTTTAGTAATCGAGAATATTTTATTTTTTTTTAATTTCGTTTTTTCTTCCCTCAGCTCTTTTATTATATCGAGGATAAAAATACGAATTACGATTGCAGCGAGACTTTGAAACTCTATGTATGAAAGTATTCTGATCAGTATTTCTTCTCGCGGACCGAAACCGCTATAACCGCTTCTCTTGTGATATAGCCTTCTCACAGTAGAACAGACTATAGAAGAAAATGCAAGCAGACTTCTTTGTGGGCGTTGGCCTACAATCAGTCTAATTTAAAATTACTTTAGATTTTAAAATGTAATTTTTATTTTATATTACAATCAAAATATGCCTCTTTCACGCAAACATATTACAGCAGTAAAAATTTACAGTAAATAGCATATTTTAATATGAAATTCAAATTTTCATGATGCACATAGTACATAAACTAATTTTATGTAAAATGTTCCAACTAAGCGAACGAAAACTTCTATTTCATAGACATTTCAATTTTCGAGAATTACCAATAATTCCAAGAGATGCCATATATACTGTATATATATAAACCAGTGGTTTCAACCACTGTGCCGAGGCACACTAGTGTGCAGCTAAAGCTTTGACCTTTGACGCGAAAAATTAAGAAAGAATTGTATGTAATTGTATGAATCATATATATTAATTATTAAACGTGGTTGGCTGGATATCCCTTTTGCAGTCGAACCACTGTACCGATTTCTATAAATAGGGTACCGTTAGAAAAACGTAATTCTCGAATCTCTGCGACAGCCAAAATTTTTTGTCGTTATTCATAATTTAAAAATTAAGGAATAAAAATTAAATTAAAATTATAGTTTCTCTAAAAAGACAAAATCCGAAGGTGGCGCTATAACTTATTAAGGGCCGCCATTTAATGATCCCATGTACGAGTATGTCTGTAATCTGAATGTAATAAATAAGAATAATTACAATAATCTGTTAATAAAAATTCGTGGTTAAATCTAAATTATTATTTAAAATGTTTAGGTGTGCCGCCAAATTTTAAAATATTAAAATGTGTTCCTCAACAGAAAAAAGGTTGAGAACCACTTATATAGATTATGGCGAGCTTATTTATCAACAGAACTAGTTTACTTTTGCACGTACCTTAGTTGGATATCTTGACAAACAAATGCACCCCTTAGAAATGTTTAGATCTCTCCTATTTTGTTTATATAATTTTCTAAAAGACGTAAATTGACTAAGGTCATTTGGTGAAATCGGAATTTTCGGGGAATATCGGAAGGTCAATTATCCACTCATATCCTTTAATAAATTCCTGTATAAGCCAGACTAGCTATCATTGCTAGTCTGGCGAACCATTGTATGGGTTAGAAATTAGAGAGCATTTTAGCTTTGGTTTTTATAAAATGTCAGCCATACGCCATTATACGTCATAACATGGTGGCCTCCAGAACGATAAAATTATTTAAAACAAATTTTATTGTTAACTAATTGAGTTCTTTGAGTGAATCACAACGGTTTTATGGAAATTTTGACTAAAAACTAGATAAAACAGATTGTTAATTATTTTGAATAATACAAAATAAGAGAACTAAATACAGCGAGTCATCGTTTAACGTTGGATTAGATTCCTGAAAATCGTGACGAAGAAGTTTAGACTGTTGGACAAGCCGGGCTCGGACATCAAATAATTTTTTCAAGGTGGGATTTGATCCCGGATCCTCTGGTAGAAAAGTCGAAGCTTTTCCATGCGGTGAATCTGATCGATTGACCTATTGAAATATAGTTTGTCCTCACCAATGTGTCCTCAGACAATATTGTATAGCCTATATGAATTAGTGCCAGTATAAAATGTGATTACATGGTTTTCTACAAGTACATTATAGATTTGCAACATGTCTTCTCTCTCTTATGCATGAAACATATGAAAAAAAGGATTTTACTCCATTCCACTGCCTTAAAAAGTTTAATTTTTTAATTAATTAATTTAGTTTTTGCTCACGACGTAATAGCAGAGGGATGATAACTGAGGAGACCTTAAACGAGGATCTACTATACTGAGTAAATCTAACTGTATTAAACTGCGAATTAGGGAAGGTATCCGAAAAAGTATTCAAATCCAAATTTGTTCATTTTTCCTAACCAAGTAATCATGGCTACTTCGTTAAAAATATAACGTGATTCTAATAATTTTCTCGATTGCCACCAACCGGTCATAAATGTGAATAAGTAAATTTAGATTTGCGAATAATGAAGAAAGAGAAATTACTATTTTACAGCGAAATAAGCGAATTCAGTAATAATAAGTTCGTGAAACGGAGATTTACTGTAATTATTAGAAATTGCAATATCATGAAGTAAGAATAAATTTTCCGCTGTTTTTATTTGAAAATATTTAATATACTGTATAATAGTTGGAAGTAGAGTAAGATTCTTATTCACTGTTGTGAATAGGAACTTTAAAATTTAAATCCACAAAATTAGTTTTATATTTGCACTGATATTGATGTCTAATTTTAATATATGTATATCCTTTTAAGAGCTGCTCATTGATTAAATTAAATTCTCATTATGAATTTATATTATTATACAATTTTATTTGTATATAAATAAAAAAATATACACTTTGAAAACTAATGAAGAATGTCTAAAGTGTTTTCTTCTTGTTTAAAGAAAACTGTTTATGGTCAGTCCAAAAGTTTTGTTTTAATTCAAACCAATTTTCTAATTTTCTTAAATATTCCTATAATGCATTAAAAACAAAATTTGTCTTTATTGTTACGCAAAGAGATGATATTTATTATTCAATTCTGATAGTTCTTCTAGTAAAGTCACTCTAATATCTTTTTCGCGATGGAATAAACTGGAAAACATATTCATCTGGATCGATAAGTTCTGTAAACATAGAAATTAAATAATATAAATAATAAATATTTATCTCAGAATGGAGACGGAATCTACCTTTATCTGATTTGTCTTTTTTTTTTTTTTTCAACAAATCACGAATGTATTGACTCTCGATTTTACGAACTCGTACGGACTCCCAAAAAAGTTCGTAAAATTGAAAATCGTAAATGGAAATGACATTAATTAACACATAGTTCGTAAATTGGAGATTCCTAAAAACGCGAGTCCACTGCATTTACAGTAGTATTTTTTATATTTAGTTGTACTAATTTGCAAGTAACAAAAATTTATTATTTTGCATTTTTATGTTTTGTTCTTTAATATAATAAACTATTTTTTTATACACATACTTATATTGAATATTTAGTTGTGCTTATATTTTCTTTCATTTTACAATTGAATAGTTGCGATCAGACAAAGCTAATAATCAATAAAAAAAAAATACCTACTAAAAATATTACTGCAATTTTATTATTTATACTGACTAAAAATTAAAATTTTATTGACAAAAATCAAAATTATATTGACCAAATAAACAAAATTGTACTGACAAAATGCAATTTGATACGGACATTTAATTATTTATACTGAACAAAATATACATATACAGTATACTGACCATTTATTTTACAAAAGATTTACCATTAATTAATTAACAATAATACTGACCAAATAAATAGAAGTGAAATATAAAATTTAAATTATAGAAAAAAAAAGAGTCCATTCTGTTTTGACGCTTCTTCAGTAGCATCGCGAACTTCTTTTATTCCTATTCTCTTCTCCTTTGCCAGGTAGGTTCTTTCGGTGAGCTGGGACTGTCGTTTTTCTGTTTCTTTATTATTCTTTTCTGATAATTTCAATTGATAAAATTCCCAATAAATTTTCAAATTATAATTGTATAAAATTTGAATAATTAATAAAAATTATACACAAGATAATCGATTAGTAATTTAAAATGAGATGTTATTTTATAATTTTACATAACATAGATACGATGTAATTAAAAATATAATTATCTTTCGATTTAATTAATATTAAAGTTTGTTAATACTTACTTCTTCTAAGATAATATTAATTTGTTATTAAGTAACAAATCTTCTGTGATTTCTTTTAATGTTTTCTCGTTCTCTTCTAGAGTTTCTTTCAGTTGATGACCTTCTTTCAGTAATTCAATAGAAGCTTCTGTGAGAACAGAGATATTTTGATTTAATTCATCTATATGTTCTTTCATTTCTTTCTCAGGTTGTTCCTGACTTTTGTAAAATTTGTCCTATTTGTGGATGAATTAAAAAGATTAATAAGAATTTTATAAATTAAAAAATAAGAAACAAAATAAATAAAAAAAGAGTTAGCTTTAGTCACTTTATTTTGTTTAAAATTTAAATATTTAAATGATTAATTAATTAAACAATTCAAAAACATTTCGTTTTTGTTCTTTATCTTTAAAATTTTCACCATTCTAATATTTCGAAAGTTTTCATATGTAATTTTTTTCTTTTTGAAAATTTTTAAGATTAAATTATTTATTTTATTTACTTTTAATATTAAACTTTTAATATTTAAATGTTATATTAATATTTAAATATTATCTAAAAAATCATAAAAATTCCTATTAAAATCGCTCAAATTAAATCACAGTTGATTGTTAACACGTGATATTGATGTAATATTTATTAAGAAAATATATATGTAAATATTTGAATAAAAAGGGGTCTGGAAAATTCGCCCCCTGCATTTCGCCTCCGACAATTCGCCCCCAACATATACAAGAAAATCCTATAGACCAATATCCATTACTAATTGTTTGTTTTGAGTTTTTGAAAAAATTATCCTAATTTATATGCAATATTATACTAAGGGTATCAGTAATAATCAACATTATGCAATTAAAAACCGATCTACAACAACAAATCTGATTTCTTTTCTTGATAAAA
This sequence comes from Olivierus martensii, assembly GCA_000484575.1. Taxonomy (NCBI): domain Eukaryota; kingdom Metazoa; phylum Arthropoda; class Arachnida; order Scorpiones; family Buthidae; genus Olivierus; species Olivierus martensii. The sequence goes on from AYEL01075833.1 coordinate 44,594, forward strand.
TATATTCCAATTTTGACAGAAGTTTACTGACCTATATTGCATATTTAGACATCACAGCTGCTTTTGATACAATAAATATCACAATTCTTAAAAATAGACTTGAATCTGTTTACAATATAGATCATGTGTTTATAAACTGGATTATCAGTTTTCTTGCTTCACGTAAATATATAGTGAAGATAGATAAGTCAAGATATTTTCTTTCCAACAAACGGACTTTTACAGAGTTCTGCTTTGAATGCTCTGCTATTTGTCCTATACACGAATCCTATCTTCAAGCTTACCAAATCTGAAATAATTGCTTATGCTGAAGATCATAAAGTGCTAAATTCTGATCTTGCAGTCCTTACACTTGATTTAGACAAATTTAATAATTGGCTTAATGAAAATAATTTAAGATTAAATTTGGATAAAACTGTATTGATGAGATCTCCCCGAAAGTGAACAAAGCTCTTCCAGATAATATTTTTATATTATAAAGAATGTATAAATTAAATGAAGTACATAAGGATTTGGAAATCCTGTTTGACAGCATTAATATGAACAGAATATTTTAAAATTATATATAGATCATGCAGAGACAAACAAAAAAATATATTTGGGTGATATATAGGATATTAATATCATATACAATTTGCTACGATATATGTTAGTGATCTCAAACTCAAATTGCGTGGCGGGCCGAATGCGCCAATTCGAAAGGAAATGAAGAGTCGAATATTTTTAAACAAAATTATAATGAAAGGGCATTATTAATATTTATTTGTAATTACTTTCATTTTTTCTTACAAAGATATGAAAAAACTTTAAAACCTTTATGATCTCATAATTATATAATGTTAAACTGTAATAATTTTTCGACTGTAGAGTGTATTTAAACCAACGATGTATACTGTATATCGATACATCGATGATTTATACAAATAATTAAAACATTTTCGCGGGCCGTACAAAATTGCTTTGCAGTACGAATGTGGCCCGCCAGCCGCCAGCCTGTCTGGCAACTAAATTTAACACAATAATTTTCGTTTTTCTATAGAAATATTGTACTATATTACAGAAAAGGCCTTATCTTAAAAAATTATAATATTTGTTTATATTTAATATAGTTAATTTTATAATTTTTATATTATTTAACATTTATGAAATAGGTTAATAATATGATGGCTTTGGTTTAAAACAAATGGAATTAATAACTTCTAAACTATTCAACTTTATAATTAATGATGGAAGCGCCACTCAACGTTAACAAATGAATAGAATTTAGTGTCAGTGATGGTTAAGTATAGGAAATTGTAAGAAATTTCTCAAGGTATAAAATTAAAAAATAAATAAAAATGAAATCCTTCTATTTTTACTTTGGCAGATTGCATTTTCCGTGAGGTTAGTGAGTTAATATTCGTTTTATTTTTTTAAAATTAGAGCGAATATATTTTTATTTAGAAAATATGGCGGCGGCGGATGAAACCATTGTTCAGCCTTCGCCCAGAAGTATTTCTGAACAACAGGGTAGATTTCCGCCTGATGATAAAAGCATAATACAGAAAACATTAAGTTCAATGGAAGATAAAGATGATCCTCACTATGCTCAATTAATAGGAATTGCTAATCGTAACAAGGCAGTACCAAGTCCAGGAACAACTGCCGTAAGTGGAGGTCATCCTCCTAATGTAGGTTCTGTTCAGCAAAATACTGGAACTGCAAATCCAAGTATAACATCTCCACCACAAAATCAACAAGTTACAGTGCTTACCAATCAATCTGTGCAGAATAGTAATCTGAATATGCAAGTCCATAATCAATCAACATCTTATCAAATTATTACTCAAAATCAATCACAGATGACAAATGAACAGTCATATCCTACATCTCATACAACTGCTCTACCTCCTTCACCATCAAATTATGTATCCCAAAATACTGGCGGAACAACAGATGTACAGCCAAATGTTGGAAACAAAATAAATTCACAGTCATATACAATATTATATCAACAAGGACAAGGACCTCAAAATATTCAAAATTCAAATTTGTCAATTCAACAAATTGGAGAAGTTGAACAAAACAATGCATCTTATTCAGTATTTTCTGAAACAAATAATTCACAATCTTCTCTTCCAGAAAATAATGAAAATATGCCCACATCAGGTTCAAATCAAGTACAAAAACCTATGCTGTTAACTGCTGCACAGATTAATCAACTTCGAGCACAAATAAGAGCTTACAGATTTTTGGCACGTAATCAAGCTATACCTGATAGTCTTAATTTGGCATTACTTGGGAAAAGAATTGTTCCTTCACATTCTTTGTATCAACAGTCAGGTAATTCAGCTCTCCAAACTTCAGTAAGGGATATTCCAAATCAGACTATTAGTGGAACTATAATAGGACAACAAGTGAAACAAGGACAAACAGTCCCAGTTTATGATCAAAGTATATCACATAATTTAACTAATCAACCTTCATCAATAGCATCAAATACAAGTCAAGTAAATGCTGCTCCTCAAAATTCTGTATCTATTCAGAATCAAACTTCTCAAGGTAATATACAGCAGACAGGATCAAATGAACAACAGGTGAATAATGTTCCTACTATGATGCAGTTACAACAGAAACAAAATCGAATTACTCCTGTAGCAAAACCACAGGGTATAGATCCAGTTGAAATTTTGAAAGAAAGAGAAAATAGATTAGCTGCTCGAATTGTTCATAGAATTGAAGAATTTTCAAATCTACCAGCAAATTTACCAGACGATCTAAGGATTAAAGCAATGATAGAATTAAAAGCATTAAGACTGTTAAATTTTCAACGTCAGCTACGATCAGAAGTAATTTCTTGTATGCGTAGAGATACAACATTAGAATCGTCATTTAATCCTAAACTATATAAACGTTCAAAGCGTCAGGGACTTAGAGAGGCAAGAATTACAGAAAAACTTGAAAAACAGCAAAAACTTGAACAAGAAAGGAAAAGAAGACAAAAACATCAGGAGTATCTAAATGCAGTACTTCAACATGGCAAAGATTTCAGAGAGTACCATCGTAACATGTTAGCAAAAGTAGGAAAGGTAAATAAAGCAGTAATTACCTACCATGCAAACACTGAACGAGAACAAAAGAAGGAACAAGAACGAATAGAAAAAGAACGTATGAAACGTCTTATGGCTGAAGATGAAGAAGGATACAGAAAACTTATTGATCAGAAAAAAGATAAAAGATTAGCATTTTTATTATCACAAACTGATGAATACATCCGCAATTTAACTGAAATGGTGAGACAGCATAAAGCTGATCAAAGACAGAAATTAAGAGAAAAAAGGAAACAAAAGAAAAAGAAGAAGAAATTACAGCAAAAAGAAAACTCTGGTGAAAATAATGAATCATTACAGGAAGGTCTCATTGATGAAAGTTCTCAACAAAGTGATTTACATGTTAATATAATAGAGACAGCAACAGGAAATGTACTTACTGGGCCTCATGCACCATTGGCAAGTCAACTTGAAGCATGGTTAGAAATGCATCCTGGTTATGAAGTTGCACCTCGTGAAGCAAGTGATGAGGATGATGATGACGATGATGATGCTTCTGATTCTGATGATGAAGATGAAGGAAAGTCAAGATTATCATTTGGCCACAGTACTAATAAGAATGCTGATGATGAAGCAAAAGATATTATTCATGTTGCACAAGCTGAAGATGATGAATATAAAATCTTTGAAGGCTACCAGAATTATTATAATATTGCCCATGGTATCAGAGAAGAAGTAAAAGAACAGTCATCTCTCCTAGTTAATGGTAAATTGAAAGAATATCAAGTTAAAGGTTTGGAATGGTTGGTCTCTCTCTATAATAATAATTTAAATGGTATCTTAGCAGATGAGATGGGATTAGGCAAAACTATTCAGACTATTGCATTGATTACATATTTAATGGAAAAAAAGAAAGTTTTTGGTCCTTATTTAATTATTGTTCCATTATCGACACTTTCAAATTGGATGTTAGAATTTAATCATTGGGCTCCATCAGTTATTAAAATTGCTTATAAAGGTTTACCAAATGTCCGAAGACAAATAGCTCAGCAGCTAAAAAGTACAAAGTTTAATGTTCTTCTTACAACATATGAATATGTTATTAAAGATAAAGCTATTTTAGCAAAAATACGTTGGAAATATATGATTATAGATGAAGGCCATCGTATGAAAAATCATCATTGTAAACTAACTCAAGTTCTTAATATCCATTATTGTGCTCCACACCGTTTACTATTGACAGGAACTCCATTACAGAATAAACTTCCAGAATTATGGGCATTATTGAATTTCTTATTGCCTAGTATTTTTAAATGTTGTAATACATTTGAACAGTGGTTTAATGCACCATTTGCTACAACAGGAGAAAAAGTTGAACTGAACGAAGAAGAAACTATTCTTATTATTCGGCGTTTACATAAAGTGCTTCGTCCATTTTTGTTACGTCGTTTGAAAAAAGAAGTAGAATCTCAATTGCCAGAAAAGGTTGAATATGTTGTAAAATGTGACATGTCAGCTCTTCAACGTTTACTTTATAGACATATGCAAACAAAAGGTGTTTTACTCACTGATGGTTCAGAAAAAGATAAGAAGGGAAAGGGTGGTACCAAGACATTAATGAATACTATTATGCAACTTCGAAAGATATGTAATCATCCATTTATGTTTCAACATATTGAAGAAGCATTTGCAGAACATTTAGAATGTTCAAGTGGTATAGTACAGGGTCCAGATTTGTATCGTGCTTCAGGAAAATTTGAATTATTGGATCGTATTTTACCAAAATTGCGGCATACAGGTCATCGTATATTATTATTTTGTCAAATGACTACACTCATGACAATTATGGAAGACTACCTCAATTACAGAAATTTTAGTTATTTAAGACTTGATGGTACAACAAAATCAGACGATCGTGGCCATTTATTAGAATTATTTAATGATCCAAATTCTCAGTATTTTGTATTTTTATTGAGTACCAGAGCAGGTGGCCTTGGTTTGAATTTACAAGCAGCTGATACAGTAATAATTTTTGATTCTGATTGGAATCCTCATCAGGATCTTCAAGCCCAAGACAGAGCCCATCGTATTGGACAACAAAATGAAGTACGTGTATTGCGTTTGGTTACTGTGAATTCTGTAGAAGAAAGAATACTTGCTGCAGCAAAATATAAATTAAATTTAGATGAAAAGGTTATACAAGCTGGCATGTTTGATCAGAAATCTACTGGATCTGAAAGAAAACAATTTCTTCAAGCTATTTTAGTTCAGGATGAAATTGATGAGGATGAAGAAAATGAAGTGCCAGATGATGAAACAATCAATCAGCTGATTGCAAGAAATGAAGAAGAATTTGAATTATTCCGAAAAATGGATCTTGACCGAAGAAGGGAAGAAGCACGTAATTCAAAACGAAAACCTCGTCTTATGGAAGAGGATGAATTGCCTGGTTGGTTAGTAAAAGATGATGCTGAAGTTGAAAGACTTACTAATGAAGAAGAAGAAGATAAGTTGTTTGGTCGTGGTTCTCGTCAAAGGAAGGAAATAGATTATTCTTATAATTTAACAGAGAAACAACTTCTGAAAGCTATTGAAGATGGAAATTTGGAAGAGTGGGAAACAAAGAAAAAGCAAAAGAGAGGTCGTAAGCGGAAGAGAGAAATTGAAGTTGAAGAACCAAAACAGAAAAGAAAGAGAGGACGTCCTCCTTTAGAAAAACTTCCTCCTAATCCACCGAAACTCACAAAGCAAATGAAAAAACTTCTTGATATTGTCATTAATTATAAAGACAGTGATGGTAGAGTATTAAGTAGTGCTTTTTTGCAATTACCTCCAAGAAGAGAACTTCCTGATTATTATGAAGTAATAAAAAAACCTGTTGATATGCGTAAAATTAAACAAAAAATCAAGCATCATCGTTATCGTAGTTTAGATGATCTTGAAAATGAATTTATGATACTATGTAAAAATGCACAAACATATAATGTGGAGGGTTCTTTGATATATGAAGATTCTATTGTTTTGCAATCTGTATTTACTAATGCCCGGGAACGGTTAGAAAAGGGTGGTGATTTGGCTCTAGTTGGTGGTGATGATTATAGTGATGGAGATAATAATGGTGGAGAAGAAGACCGAGAAGAAGGAGCTGATGAAGAAGGCGGTGAAGAAAATGACTCTGAAGAAGATTCAAAACTGCGCCTTGGTAAAAATATTGATGAGCCATCTAAAAGGGAAAGAAGAAGAAAAGGTCGTGCAGTTAAACGATATATCAGTGAAGATGACGAATCAGAAGACACAGATGAATAAAAATTTAATATAAAACTAAACTTTCTAAGTAAATTATTGTTTACTCGTGCAAACTCAAATTATTATTTCATTATGTAAAACTCTTGTATTTTTACAAGAAAAATATTTTAAATATTACTATATAGACACATATATATTATTATTATTATTATGGAAAATGTAATAATATCAATTTTATTAATGTTTAGATTAAAATATATATATAAGATTATAGAATGTATAATAGATTGCATAAAAGTAGGTTGTTTACTACACTACTTGTGATTTCTTATACAGTAATATGGAATTAAATATATATGATGGTATTTGTAATTTTAATAGTTATGGTATATTTTGCATATCTTGCTTTTCATAAAATGCATTTTATAAGAGAGCATATCATATTAGTTTATATAAATTGTACAATAAAGATGTTAAGTAAATTTAATAAACAAGGTATAATTGATAACTTATATTTTTACTTCTTTTGTAAAATGCAAACATTATATTATTTAATAAAATTAATTTTTTAAAATTTTCCATCCATATTTACTGACTTAAGTCCAAAATAAATAAATTGCAAAATTTTGTTGTTATTGGAAATTTATTTTAATGTATAAAATCCAAAATATTTCTAGGGTTTTATTTATGATTACTGATCATTTACAGTTTCCGTCAGAAATCAGGATGTTTTAAAAGTTTTTAAATGGAATAATAACAAATTTTTGTTTAAAACTGTAGATGCTTGGTGAGATATGAATTTAAAAATATTTTGAAATTTATGCATTAAAAGTAAGTACCAGAAATTTGTTTCCAGAATTAAATTTAAATTTTCAAAAAAAATAAGTTAATTTGTGAATATAAAATTTCCCCAATTCTTCTAGTAATGTTAAAGTAACTCAAACATCTATAGTTTAGATAACACTATATTTAAAAATGATTTGCAATAGAAAATTTCTTTAAAATTTTTAAAAAAATTTAAGACTTCAAATTATAAAAAATATAACTGCATAAAAGTGATAATTCATAAATTTTATAGACATATATATAGGAATTTTGATTAAAATATTATATGTTTGCATTACAATAATTTAGATATTTGAATAGGTTTGTATTTTAAGAGAGGAAGAAAAGTTGAAATATGTACAAGATACTATAACTTTAATGTATGAAAAATAAAATTGTCAAGTTTGTTCAAAATATTGAAATATGCAGTTTTGTAATTTTCAGTAATGGCTCTGCATAATTTTTGGATTATTTGTTTCAATATATAAAATACAATTTTTACAAATTTCAACATATTAAAAATTGTAGAGAAACTTGATTTATACTTTACTTGCTATAGTTAACAGCTAATAGATTTTTAAGACCTGTAACCAATTAAGTTTCTTCATTTGGTTTAAGTTTGGAATGACGATAAAAATTCTCTGTCTTAAAGTGCTAAGGATTGTCATTTTATCAATAACAATAGCAGTTTTTGATATTTTTAAATTTATTATTATTATCCATCCAAAAAATTTATCATTATTGAAATAATAATTTATTGGATTATCTGTTTAAATATGTTCCTAATATATTACAGTATATTTCATGATAGATATAATTCTTAATTATTTTCCTGCTTGCTTAATAGAAATAAAACAGATTTATTAATTCAATATAAATAAAACTGATAACATTTTTGAAATATTTCCTCATCATTACTCGTTAAGAAGATAGATTTTAAAGAAATTTTTCGTTAAGAAGTTAGAAGATCCATTTTAAATTCCTAATGTGATGTAATGGCTAATGATGAATATGAAGGGATTCAAAAAAGTTACCAGTTTTATTTATATTAATATATCTGCTTTAAATGCTTTGTATTTATTTAATAATTATGATTATGAGGTTATTGAAATTTGATAACTGTTATAATTAATAATGTTTCTTATTCTTTAAAATTCAGGTTAAAACAATATTTAAATTTAGGTTATACCCATATTATTGCATTAGTTTTAACCTATATTCCTTACAGCTAAACTCATTAAATAACATTAAAATTTTTAACAAGTGGATGAAATTAAAATGCCATAGAATATCAGATAAAATATGCAAAATACATATAAATCTAGTCATTACTGTACTTATATAGCAGATATTATTATTGTACTGTTTTGTTTGTGTGTGTTTTTAAAGGTTCATTATTAAGAGAGATGCCTATATTAATAATTGACAATACATAAATATTTTGCCAAAGTATTTTGATAGTCTAATGCTTTCTGTTTAATTTTATAATTTGATTATTTTTGACTGAATATTTTTTTTTATATGTTGAAAATATTTCTTTTATTAAATTTTCAGATAACTGCATGCATTTAAAAATGTTAATTTTTTAATCATTTTAAAACAGTTATGCTATTATCATATACTCTTCACTTTTTCTTAAATATATTCAATAACAGTTCAAAAGCTCATTAAAGTGAAAAAGAAATTTTTATTACCGTAGAACTTTCGGCTTTAGTAAGCCATCTTCCGCGGTTGATTTTAACAAAAAGAATCTTAAAATCAACCGCGGAAGATGGCTTACTAAAGCCGAAAGTTCTACGGTAATAAAAATTTCTTTTTCACTTTAATGAACTTTTGAACTGTTATTGGCTATATTTTTAATCATTCAATCATCTAGATCTTCATAAGTGAGTAATAAAGAATATACAAAATGTTCTAAAAGATTGTTCAAATTCAAATCACAAATGCTACTCATCAAAACAAAGAAAAAATCTATATCAATGTTTTTTAACTTTTTTTATCTCATGGCACACTTGAACTTATAGTTAAACTTCTGTGGCACACTTAAATTATTATTATAAAAAAAAAAGCTTGCTTTTATGCATATATCTTTTTTACTATATTATATATACATTTATTATAACAATAATATACTCGTATAAGCAATTTAAAGAGATTTTAATTTTGATATGTACTGTACACTTATTGAGCTATGGCTTCTTTTGAAAATAATTAATGATCTTTAAAAATTTTCACTGCACATCTAAGATTCTCTTACAGCACACCAGTTGAAAATCACTGGTCTATATAAACACGAGTCTGGAAATATTTCCGTTTTGAAATAACACAAAGGTGAAAAACAAAATTTAATAGACCTACCAGTATTACTCTCATGATGGCTATAGTAAGTTATGGTTTGCACTCAATTGTAACAAAATGAACTGTATTATTAGTCACAACACTATGTAAATTACTGAGGCAATCTGAGAATGGCTGGAAATATCCTGATTTTGCTCTCTTTGAGGAGATTACACATATAGCCTATGCTTTTATGGCTTGTGTTATCTTAAAAAGGAAATGTTTCTGGACCATGTTTACATGGACTTTTTTTTTTTTATTTTGTTTTGATGAGTAACATCTGTGATTTAAATCTAGCCAGATTTTTTAGGAACAGCCAGTATACAATATGGCTTTCTTCATAATTATTCATCTACTTCATACATATATGTCTCTTATTCATAATATCAAACTTGTACATCTCCAGATCCATCATGTTTTTTCCATTCTTTCCTTGGCCTTCCTACCTCCAGCATACACGCACTTTATTGCTTTGAATTCATATACTCCACATGACAAATTGTTCCAAAATTGAGTTATAGACATATCAATCATATTCATTTTATGTTTTGTCATTTGAAAAACAAATGTGATGATATTTTGTCACACCAGCTTTAAACATCCCTTAGACATATCTGCATTGCATTCAAATGCTTTGTTTTTATATCATCACATTTGAGACTCACTCCCATATATTGAAGTGGAAATAGTATATTCTCATGTATGGTTATCTTAGCAAATTCTGACATATATCCCAAATAATTCATTTTGTAACTTTAATCTGGTATTTGTTTTTCTTGCAACTTCACCATCAATATCGTTTTCTCTGTCATACGTATATTCAATTACACAAAATCATTTACCTGCTCCAAATTCATTTTTGTTCAACTTGATCTCATATTTTGTGCCTCTGTTAAACAAGCATCTTTATTTTCCTTAACTTAGTCACATTTTGCTTTTATATTTCATTTAATTGTGCAAATATTCTCAGACCTTGCACACATTCAGAGAGAAATATATAACAAAGCAGCCATATTCCTAACCCATCTTCATATACAAATCATTCACATCAGTTTTTCTTGCTCATACATTTTATATGCACATTAAACAACTATAGAACCATTGTACTCTTTGCTTTATCTTTCCTCAATTACAAGTCACTAACATATTGCCATTCACTTAACACTTGTTCATATCATAAATTGTCTTGCAGTCATAAATAGCTGCTAATTCATACTATAATCCCTCAGATTATTTCTGTTCAGATATCAGAAATGCATAGAATATAATTCAACATCCAGAAATGCACAGAATATCCTCCTCACTACAGAAAAGAGAATTTCTATGGTCATGCATTGAGAAAATCTGATTCATATACCTATTCCACAGATTGCATCTTTTGTTATTCATTTGTGTATTTTCTTGCTGCTCACAAATAAAGCAGGAATATAATCTTAGAAGAAATGGACGATTTCATTTTCAGCGTTTGTTCACAAACACTCAATTAGAGCATTTATCACACACACTCAATTACAATATTACTAAATGCTTTCCTGCTATAGTCAGTAGAATTATATCTATATAATTCTTGCACAAACATCTCTTATTCTTATTAATGGAGATGATCAACCTCAGACCAATTATTTGGAACCCCATATTCATCAGTTATAGAATGTAACCGATGAATGTAAGTATGAATTCAGGAAGCTTAAAAGTTCTATGGCCAAAAGACTTAAAAACATGCCATCTATTAACAATTCCAAATTCATTGACAAGTATACTGCCATCCTTAATTTTCAACTGCCTCTCCTATCACATATACTTTCAAAAACATCCCTTTATTCTATTAAAAAAGCCAATGTTGAATAAATAGCACTAACGGCAGTAGTGTCTTCAAAACGTATTTATTTCTAAATAACGGAGTACTTTCGATCTATCTACTAGACCATCTTCAGCGTTTACACTATTTTACAAAGAAAATAAATAGAACATATATGTTCTATTTATTTTCGGTCTATCTACTAGTAGATAGACCGAAAGTACTCCGTTATTTAGAAATAAATACGTTTTGAAGACACTACTGCTGTTAGTGTTATTTATTCAACATTGACTTTGTGTTATAGGCAGTTTATATATCTTGTTGCAAATGATTAAAAAAGCACTCTGTAATTTCCTATCCATCTCTCCTTTCATCTTCCTTTCTCTCTTTCACACCTGTGCATACACTTCTTTTTTGCTTTTTACATTCATCTGCATTCAGTCTTTCACTTGATATTTCTCTTTGCCACAGTACCTGTTACTTCATTATTCTATCATGATCTCTCTTCTTCCTATCTAGATACTCTTACTCAGGGCTGGAGTGTCGGCAGGAAAATGTCCCAACACCAACACCAACTCCTACATTTTTTATTTTGCCAACACTGACTCCTTTGACAGTAAATACACACAAATGATTTTTTAGAACACATTTTTATTCAATATTTATTACTGAAAAAATTATTTACTTAATCTGAAAAAGAAAATAATAATTTAATACATTTTTTAAAATTTAAAACCAATAAATTATGAGCAATGAAAAAGTTATTGCCGACACCAACTCCTAAAACTGCCAACTCCACTGACTCCACAGCCCTGCTCTTACTTCACTATTGAAGGTGCATACTATTTCTATTGTAATGCTTGCTACATTCTGTTTAAAGTGTATTCATACATCTGCATTGCAAATATACTCATCCACTGCACCTAATCTTTCATACACATTTTGCTTCATGCAGATTTTCTATTTGCATCTATATATTGTTTTTCCATTGACCTAGCAAGTTTATCTTCAAAATCACTGGATAGTGATATAAAGCAATCTTTACACCTCTATATGCCCAATTTTAGCAATATATCAACACAAAGTCATAAAATCAATTATACTTTTCTGATTCTCATATGGCTTTTTCAGATATACTGATGGATGATCTTGTGCTTGAAGAAAGGGCCTAAAATAAATTGGCCTTCTCTATGGACACTTCCAATAATAACTTCCCATTGTTATTCACTTGAATGTCATCATATCTCTGCTTACTTCCACACCAATCTAGTTATTCAAATCATTTCTCGTTACCATTGCATTCATTCAGTACACAATTCTGATACCAGAATTTTTAATCTCACATGTAGCATTTACCTATACAACAATCAAAACATTTGCAGTCCCAACTTCATTCTCACTCATGTCATACTACCACTGATAAAATTATGTTTCACATAAACTACTTCATTTATATTTTTACATTAACTACTATATTCTTTTGTTTCATCAATTCACCTATACAATAATCAAAAACGATTCTTTCATTCATTACCATATATCACTTCATTCTCACTATCTTTCAGACTTGAACATATTCTCCCAATGTTGTTTTGCACACTTTCAAATGTACAGTACATTCCTTTAGAAATTTCTACAATCCTGAATCTCACACTTCTAGTATTTCAGGAGTCAGGTCCACCATTGAACCCATTCCTCTGATTGAACCCAACTAAAACTGCTCACAACCTTTGGTGGGCTATGAGCAGTTGTAATGGGGTCCATGTGTGCCAAAATGGCTATTTTTAAATATATTCCAAGTGTGATTCAATAGTATAATTAAAACTAACCCAACTTATAAAGTATCTCATTAACAAAAAGAACATCTAAATTGTATTTACTTTATCTCATTCACAAACTCTCATTAATCTTCTTGTATTTCATAAATATAATCTCCATTCATACTTTTAATATCAGTAAATGTAGTCTGTTGTTCATTCCTGTAATAATAATGATTAATGTTTAATAATATAGTAATAATGTTTTTACTTAATAATACTAATAAAATGTTATTAATATTTTTATTTTAAAATAAGTGCAACTATGTTTTTTAGCATTGAATATCAAGATAGATATTTTCAATATTTAATAATAATAATAGCTTTGTAGAGACTATAGGCAGATTCCAACTTGAGCTGTATTGTAGTGGGCTGATGAGTCGCAAATGCTGTTATGTCCAGTATTCATTCCCATTCAATGATTCAATTAAGTATTTACAATAAACAACTGACGACATCAGCCAATAGTCGTAAGAATAGTGATACGTCAACCACCAATCACCACTATTGTATAATTCATTTAGTATACTAACCACTTCTCTGATTGGCTAGTCTGTGCAACTAGTTGCTGTATAGAAGTGCAGATGTTGGGAGCTAGCAACATCTATGTTCCTAACAGTGGCCGCAAGGTCAAGTTCTGTTGCTAAGGGAATGAGCTCCTTTTTGTGTTTGCTGCAAACTTCATCCCAAATGGGAACCCGGCTTATCCCTTTTAAGAGTCACAAACAACCCTAGCACTATTTTATTTAGCTCTTAATTTCTGACCATTATGACAAAGTTGTATTTATTACATCAATGGGCATACAATTTCTCTATTGACATAGAAAAGCATGGGTCCAAAGGGAATCATCAGTATAGAAATTGGTTTTTAAATAACATAAATATAATAAACATCTACCTATGGAAAATTCCAAATAAAATCCAGAACAAGCACTGAAATGGTAAACAGTTTATATATTCAATATATGAACTGTCAATACTTGTTCTGGATTTTTATTTTGGTTTTTATAATAAATAAAATTTTAATGATTCTTTTATTAGAAATATTACATTCTATGGATAAAATTGTTTGTTCAACAAAGCTGAATAAAATTTAAAATATGAGCACAAACTTCATATTTTTATTTATTTTATTTGTATTTATATTTAAAATACTCAACTCTTGGAAATTATATATTTCAGTTTTTTTTAATTTAGAGATTAAAAAAACATCAGTTAAAGAGGGCCAATAATTCCTATGAAATCTAAAATAATTCTGTTGTTGTGGTGTATACTTCTCTATAATGAAAATAAATCTATTATAGAAATCTCACTTCCAATTTTTCTATTACAGTATCTTCCATTGAAAAAGGTTAATGCAACTGTAAAAATTCAAACATCTCTAAATTTATTTGTGCTACAACTATTAATACCTATAGGAATGAGCTTTTAAAGTAAGATGATTTATATAATTACAGCATATAAACTTTCTGAACTTTTAAAGTAAGATGATTTATATAATTACAGTATATAATCTTTCAAAAACAAAAGAAAGATAAATAAGAAAATCTCATTGCTATCAAAATTAATCACATAAAAATTTTCATTCCCGACAGCTCTGTTCCAATCAAAAAGTTCTAATACAATACTAGATATGAAATGATAAATAAATTATTTTAAATAATGAGATATTTTCCTCTTTCAAAACTATTATACTGTACATATCATTTCTAGCAGATACAAAAATAAATTTCAGAAAATTATTTTCACTAAAGGATATATGTATCATAGAAAAGTTTGAACTAAATTATAAATTATTTTATGAATGGAATTGAAATTGATATACTTGAAAATTTATTTACTAATATATCAACAAATAATAGTGTTTTAAATAATCATAACAAAAGAAATTATAATGTTGCTATTATCGAGGAATTATGCGTAATTTACCAACTTACATTAAAATGCATCAAGTTTTACTTCAAATGCCCATAGTATGTCTATTCTGATCCAGAAATTTTAATAAATAAAGTTTTTTCAGCATTTGTATGTTCTTTGTGCTCAGATACAATAATTAGCCCACCAAGTAATTTATTTATTTTTTCAAACGGAATTATTATACTGAGCATTACACTGAAATACATTTTCCTAATTACCTTCTATGGATATTCCCATATAACATATTTAAATATAGTTGCCATTGTTTATATATCTATCATGTAATTTAAAAAATTATTTAAAGGTGCAAAATTCTATATTGCCCAATAGGTGTGGGTTAAATGGAATAGTATTCTATTTTACAAATAATTAGAAAAACAGTATTTTCTTCCAGGTACTTTCCAAGTCTCTCTTGGAAGAAAATACTGTTTTATTCAATATTTGGACATTATTTTATTCAATATTTGTATCATTTTCTTTTGGGTAGTGAAGTTTTTCGGTTAGGTATAGTGATAGCCTACTAGAAAAAATAAAAAAGCCATATCCCCAGTTACTCTGCCTTAGAAATTCATTGTCAGAGGAAAGATTAAATAACATGGTTATTTTATATACAGAGAGCGATTTACTTGAAAGTATTGATTGTGAAGAGCTAATTGGCAAGTTTGAAAAACTAAAAGCTAGAAAAAACTTTATTTAAATATTTTCATATTTTAATTTCAAGTAAAATTCTATACATATTTATTATATTTAAGTTTTGTTGGAATAAAATATAAATAGTACATAATATGTTTTATTTATTTAAAAATATGGTCACTATGTATTTTTATTCCCTCTATTCTCTCTTTTTTTAAGGGGCCCAATATTTTCTTCTGCGCCCGGGGTCTCAATTGGTCTTAATCCGCCACTGGATGCACCATAAGCTCCATATACAAAAAGAAAGAAGAATCTGGATTATTTAAAATCATCAGTTGGGAATCAATATTTCTTACCTAAGAAGAAAAGATGTCCACAGGCGCTCAAGCAATATTTTACATAAATCTGATTTCACTAAAATTCACATATTGGGATAAAGTTGATTGAAAATGATCAAAATTGGATTCTTTTTATGTTAATATGTTAATCATAATCCGCTTTTAACCAATCTGAATTTTCAGAAAATATAATAGAATCGTGTGATTAATTCATCGATATTAGTTTGAAGTTATGTACAAAATAGATAATAATTTTACATATGAATTTTTTGTTTTTTGCATAGATCGATGGTTTTTTTGTTATTCAGTCAATTAGTATATTTCAGAAATAAGATGAATTATAAATTTAAAATTGCCAGAAACTTAAAATCAAAATTATTTTGAAACTTTTAAATACTGTAATATACTATATAAATAGCGTTAAACCAACAAGTAACAGAAAAAAAAACGATTCTATCTATTTTTTTTTTTTTTCAAAAGTAAAATTATCTGCAACTAATCATAAAATAATACTTAAAATAGACGATTCTATTTTTTTTTTTTTCAAAAGTAAAATTATCTGCAACTAATCATAAAATAATACTTAAAATAGACGTATAAAATTTAAAATAGCACATAAATCAATAAATTATATAAAAATTATTCATTTTATCGCAATAATTTTATTGTCCTGGACGCCGCCATGTTATGACTATGGTTATGACATATGATATACTAGACGCATTCGGCAATTCAGATCAATCTGACCAGATATCTGAATAGATCACGTGACTTCTGAATTTCGTCTGACTCATCTGACTTGATATTTACCGAACGCATTTGTCTGTTTCTCTACTGACCAACATGGCCGATACAAGTTATTACACATATTACAATGCATAGTAATATCGAATTAAAAAATTTTTTACGCTTTTTTGCTTTTTTAAAAATTTTTTGGACTAGTGGCTAATCATCCTCAATATAAATACCATTTATTGAAATAATTATCAATAAAACAAATATAAATTAATTATGACATTAATAAATAATAAAGAATTTCTTTATCAACTAATAATGATAGCAAAGCAACTTTAGGCCTGTTCCAAAACAATTCAAAACAAATAACTTTCTTTAGTTCTACATAAGAAATTTAATGTTTATTAAGAATATTAATAACACGAAACATAAAGAAAAAATATATACGTAAGTCCTTAAAAACAATATACACAAAACAAAAAGAAAGAAAAAAGTATATAGTCTATGTAACATTCATTTAATAATTATATCTTTTTTACCACTGTTCTGTTAAAAAAGAACTTTTTTAACAATATGAACTTCATTTTAATGAACTTTTTTATGCATTTAAAGTTTGTGTATCTTTTGTTTTCTTTACAAAATTTGTAATCTAACCCGCTAGAAAACAATCGTTCCTTAACATATACCTTAAAAAAATTTATGAATAAAAAAATTTTTCTGCTCTTTCACATTCCTCTATCGAAGAATAAAAATTTATTTTTTTATCCAAGAACTGAACCGTTTGGAACACAAAATACTCAATGGTTGCCAATTAACTCAATTTCAAATCAAAATCGAAAATACACTGCATATCGTCCCTCTCGTGGCAACTAGCAAAATTGCATTTATGATTAATTTTAGCAAAATATTTCTCAATGATTGCATTTTGTGTGTGTATTGTGTGTCCCTAGTATGGATTTACAAATTTAATGAAAATGTTTTGTGTTGTAGGAGAGTAAACTTAATTTTCTAAATGTGTTAAGTAAGAACCGTGTTGTAGAAGTACGTGTTAGATGAAGGTTTCTGCAATTTTCAAATCGTGTTAGAGCGAAACCGTGTTGTAGAAAAATGTATTATAGGAGGGATACCTGTACAATATAAACGTTTGTATTAATTATTAAAAAGTTAGATATTTCTGAAATTAATAATAATATCAATTAAACTAATAATATAATAACAATTAATAATAAAACAGAAGACATTATTTTCATTCAATTTTGTTAAAAACAAGAAAATAAAAATTAAACGCAATTGTTTGTTTAAAATGTATAAATAAAAGCTTATATTTTCTATTGTAGATATATTTGTATTTTTGTTTGTGCCAAGTAATCTCTTAAGGCAGTATCACACTGGACGAAACACCAGCAACTACAACCAATAATTGTGGATAGTTGATAGTAGTAGTCGAATTTTAATATATCTGATAGCACTTCTCGAGTTGGGACAACTACAATCAACAACCAACAATTTGTTGAACATGGGGCCTAAAAAGTAGGAGCAACTTTCTTCTGGAGCCAATCAAAATCGTCCTGTAATCACATGTCAGGCTTGTCATATGTTGCTGTTATATTCAAATTGAAAATGGTGGCAATCAAGTTACTATGGACTTCAGACTTAGAAAATCAATTAATTGATTTTCTGAGATAAAGCGTACTTTAGAATCCAAAAGATCAGCAATATACAGAAAAAATCCATATTTTCCGTTTTTTATTTCTGTTTTTAGATATAATGTATACCTATAGAATCCAAAAGATCAGTAATATACAGAAAAAATCCATATTTTCCGTTTTTTATTTCTGTTTTTAGATATAATGTATAAGTAAGAACCGTGTTGTAGAAGTACGTGTTAGATGAAGGTTTCTGCAATTTTCAAATCGTGTTAGAGCGAAACCGTGTTGTAGAAAAATGTATTATAGGAGGGATACCTGTACAATATAAACGTTTGTATTAATTATTAAAAAGTTAGATATTTCTGAAATTAATAATAATATCAATTAAACTAATAATATAATAACAATTAATAATAAAACAGAAGACATTATTTTCATTCAATTTTGTTAAAAACAAGAAAATAAAAATTAAACGCAATTGTTTGTTTAAAATGTATAAATAAAAGCTTATATTTTCTATTGTAGATATATTTGTATTTTTGTTTGTGCCAAGTAATCTCTTAAGGCAGTATCACACTGGACGAAACACCAGCAACTACAACCAATAATTGTGGATAGTTGATAGTAGTAGTCGAATTTTAATATATCTGATAGCACTTCTCGAGTTGGGACAACTACAATCAACAACCAACAATTTGTTGAACATGGGGCCTAAAAAGTAGGAGCAACTTTCTTCTGGAGCCAATCAAAATCGTCCTGTAATCACATGTCAGGCTTGTCATATGTTGCTGTTATATTCAAATTGAAAATGGTGGCAATCAAGTTACTATGGACTTCAGACTTAGAAAATCAATTAATTGATTTTCTAAGAGATAAAGCGTACCTATAGAATCCAAAAGATCAGTAATATACAGAAAAAATCCATATTTTCCGTTTTTTATTTCTGTTTTTAGATATAATGTATAAGGAAGCTGATAAAATCGAAATTGTAGCAGCAAGTTTTAATCTATCGTTTTAACTGCGAGACGCCATATTGGAAGTTGCCTCAACGCAACAAAAATGTTCGGACAACAGATCGGAAGCGTGTAATAAGAAAATTGCTCAAAATAGACAACTTTTGTTAGTCGTGGTTGGTTGTTGATTGAATTCGTGCAGTGTGAGATGGCCTTTATTAAATGATAAAAGATATAAATTCCATACTTGGCACAACTCTTTCTTATATTATGACTTAAATAAAGGCTATTCAATACTATTTTAGAATAAGAACTTTTTTTTTGTTAACGATGACGCCACTTTCCACTCAGTAAGAGTACTAAGTGGCGGGGCGAAACAAGCCCTTCCACAGGCTGCCCACCCCTGCGGAGGGGTCAGCCGGATTGTGGAGGACGGGGATCGACGGGCCGGGCCCGGACCCCATGATAAATTTTCAAAGGGTGGGACCCGAGACTCGAACCCGGGTCCTCCAGAATGGAAAGCCGAAGCGTTTCCATGCGGCCAATCCGGCCGACAATAGAATAAGAACTTTAAATAGATATCGAATAATCCAATAAACGTCAACTTTTTGGAAAATCCGGCTTCAATTCTAGTTTCCACATCTTCAGATTTTTTCGGGAGGGATCGGAACCCGACTCGTTGAACTCCATCTCCATCTGCCATCTAACAGCTGACTCCACCATGGGCTGTGGGCAGCCCATGGTAGGAACTGAAATACCACAACAGCCTGCGCGTCCTAAGATATTTGACGCCCGTGGGCTACTAACAATAATGCGCCCTTCTTCATAAGAAAATACACAGAGGTGGCCAGATGACCGAATGATAACGCTGTCGGCGTGCCACGCAGGAGGACCCGGGTTCGCGTCCCAGGTCTGGTCCCGGATTTTTTGGGGTACTAGCCCGGCCCGGTGATCTCCGTCCTTCACTATCCGGTCCCCTCCACGGGTGTGGGTGCAGTCCATGGTTGGAACTGGCCCCGTCCCTTTAGTAATCGCCCTGAGTGGAAAGAGAGCGTAAAATATGCAAAAAATAAAAAAATACACAGGAAGAAAAGCAGGACCGGTGAAGTTTACAAAAGTTTCAGAACTAGAAAAAGTCAAAATATTGTATTACCAATAAACAAATAAAAATATAAAATTCATACAAAATTCAAATAACCTATATGAACAAAAACAAACTATATAAACAAAAGTAACTTATTATATATATAACTTAAATATTTATTTTCCTATAGCTTTTTTTTTTGGCAAACTGGTTAATAATATCACATGTATTTAAATAATAAAATAAATCTCTCTCTATAGGCAAAATACTTAAATCATTTAATTTGCCCTGTCCTAAAAAGAGAGTAAATATACTGTATTTTTATTCTTTTAAGTGCTGAAAAAGATCTTTCTTCGCTGGTAACTTATTATATATATAACTTAAATATTTATTTTCCTATAGCTTTTTTTTTTGGCAAACTGGTTAATAATATCACATGTATTTAAATAATAAAATAAATCTCTCTCTATAGGCAAAATACTTAAATCATTTAATTTGCCCTGTCCTAAAGAAGAGAGTAAATATACTGTATTTTTATTCTTTTAAGTGCTGAAAAAGATCTTTCTTCGCTGCAATTTGTAGCGGCAATACTTAAAAAATTGCGCATTGCTGTGGCCACATTAGATAAATGTAGACTCAATTTTTGAATCAATTATTGTCCTCAAACTAAGTTCTGCAGTAGATATATTTTCTTTATCTTCACATAAATAAACGTATTTACAATGACGGCATTCTTCGATAAAATTATTTTCTAGATCGTCAACATATGTTTTACATAACTCTGCATCATTCTTTCTAATTGTGTTTTCATTTAAATTGTTCAAATTGATGAGAACGCTAAATTTTGAGTAAATGTCATCATAGGCACTTTTTCTTTTGCACTTCTGACAGAAGTTTATCAATAATAATATAATATTTAGTTATGCGGAATTCAGTATTGGCATCAAATTCAACTTTTGCCGCGCCTTTAGGCGCGGCAAAAGTTGAATTTGATGCCATGAGAAATAGTAAGATTAATAAGCAAATGTTTATTTGGTCGCGAAAAGGTCCAATTTTATCCATAATAATAATTATTGCCTAACTATTATAGAATTTCCGGATAAACAAAAATTCATAAGAAAGAGTAAGATCTTGCAGAAGTTTAATGGCTTAAAGAGAAAATCAATTTCACTAACTAATTTCACCCATCAGAAAATTTTTTATATAATATTAGGGAAAGAGGATAGAGAATTCGAATCCGACTATTTTAAAATAATCAGATCAACAGCGGCGGAACCATAGAGATCTAGATGAATTAAGACCATTTCCACCACTTCCATTCTACATTAAAAAACATAAAAAATATTTGAAAAATATTATTCAAATATTTTTTATATTCTTTAATATAATG
>AYEL01075834.1:0-12841 GCA_000484575.1 Olivierus martensii
AAATATATATATATATTATGAAAACAAAAATAAAATATTTCTTATGGAGTCAATTATGCTTTATCATTAATTAAATTCAAGATATGGCTGTTACAGTGCACATATTCGGTATTTGGATGGATTACTGTATTTACTAATTTATCAATGGAAGATTTGATATTGAAGAATAATGTATTGCAATTTCTACATATCATATAAAATTAAATTTTATTGAAATTATATTAAAGATAAATTTATAGTTATAATTTATGTTTTGGTTAAGTTATATTTTAACATTTTTTAGGTTTCATACTTTCATAGTCTTCTTGATTTCGTATAATTCTTAGCATTCATTTTAAAATTGCATTTCATAAAGAAAGTTTTATATAAAAAAATAAACTTCAAACTCAAACTGCACAAGGCAAGAATATTCATTAGAGCAACAGGATTAAGAGATGGCATCAGTAATTTTTGAATAAACAGAAGCAAGTAATTTTTTCTCCAAAACGATATTTAAATTTGCTACGTTAGATAAAAGACTTTAAAAGTCTTATGTAAAATTTATACTTAATAGATGGGCTACACATTTATTTATTTAGGATGTTATGATTTTTTTCCCCTGTTAAATAAAATTATTTCATATGATTTTTTACAAGAGATAATTTCTTTTATATCGCAGGTTTATATATATTTTTAAATTTTTTATTGTTACTTAAAAATAACAATAAAAATTAAATTTGATGCAGTGTTATATACTATATTGTGCATAATACTTAGTGCTATTCATTAATTTTATTTTATTTTTGGACTAATTCATATTGTGGAAAAGTAATATAAAATGCAAATCGACTAATGCACCAAACCGAATTATATAGTCAATTTAATTTTTATTAAAATATCTAAATTTATATCGATTTATCGAAATTATCAACATAAATATGAAAAACGAATTTATATTTTTGAAGTTAACAATCGCATAAAGATGACTTCTCTTTTTATACTAAATTAATGATGAATGCAAGATGGTTCTTGTTTACAATCACATAAAGATGACTTCTCTTTTTATACTAAATTAATGATGAATGCAAGATGGTTCTTGTTTTATATTTATGTATATAAATGCTACATATAATATTATAAAATTATCAAATTAATGTTGAAATTATTTTCTCTAAGTGAATTTTTCTTTAAAAGTTTCATTAAGAGAAAAATGTCTCATTCAGTTGCATAAAAAAAGCATTATAAATAGTTTAAATTCTTTTAATAGAAAAACAAATATATATTATAGTTAAAATAGTCTTAAAAGTTTATAACCAAAACACTTTTATCTAAAAGAGACTTTTAAGGAAAACTTAATAAATTTTATATAATATTGCAGAATATGTTTTACATTAGATTTAAGTTTATTTGCATCAAACATATTTCCTTAACGGCTATGATTATTCATTTATAAAAACTTTAAAGTATCTCTAAAATGTTTTAATGAATAAGGGAAAAAAATCCAAATGGCTTTAAGAATCTGTAAGTCATTTTTCCTGCTTTATAATCTGGATTTCGTCGTCAACATAGAACAACAAAAGAAGGTCACCCATCTTGAAATCATCTTGGATCTCACAGCTGACGACAAGCGTCCACCCTCTCGTCGTTCAGGTCAACTGGATCGGATTACAGCTCTTCTTTTTCTTTTCTGGAACCAGACAGCGTAGGCGGATTAAAATCGCGAGGTTATTAGAAGCTACATAAGTTGGTGCTTCGTATTACTGAAGAGCAGTCGGATCTGCATCCATTCCATTCGTTCATGTAACTAAATAATTCAACCTGCCAGCGAATGGCACTTAAAGTGTAACAAGAAATAGAATTTCTCATAAAGGACCCAAAATGGTCCACTGGACTTTTACTTTATCTCTCTTATTTGTCGTCGTTTCGGCACAGGATCTTGAAATCCCCGATGAATTTGGTAAGTTTTCATTTATTTTTCAAATTTCTCGTCATTGTATTTTTTGAAACTTATATGTAATTTTGTATATTTTGTGATAAGGTAATCAAGGTGGAAAACAATAAATTAAACGAAGAAAAATATAATTGAATTTAATTTAATATTATGCCAGAAAATATTTTTCCAAATTTTTATCGAAAAGTTTTACAAATAATTATTTTAACTAAAAGTTTTCATAAATACGATGTATTCGTGCTATTGAATATAATTCCACTCAACTTCAACTCATTTTCTTTATTAGAAAAATCGCTTAACTTTTCGCGCACGCAACATCCTTTAAGAAAATTAAGCTGAAAGTAATAATTTCTGAAATTTAGCTATTGATTTA
This sequence comes from Olivierus martensii, assembly GCA_000484575.1. Taxonomy (NCBI): domain Eukaryota; kingdom Metazoa; phylum Arthropoda; class Arachnida; order Scorpiones; family Buthidae; genus Olivierus; species Olivierus martensii. The sequence goes on from AYEL01075834.1 coordinate 2,304, forward strand.
TTATATACAATTATATGTGTTTTATTATAAAATCGATTAAAAAAAATACGTGATGTAAATTAGAAATTTGAAGAATTCTAACTCTTTTAGCTCTATTATATTTTTCGTTTCTCGTTTTGCAATCTTTATACAAAATTTAAAAAATTTATTTTTATTAGTCCATAATATTTACCAAATATTTTTCTTCACACACAAACTAAATCAGTATGAATTTCATTTGATTTATTCAATCATTAGATCAAAATTTTGGTGATTAAAATTATATTTTGATTTAAAATGACCCATTCAATATATATATATATATAAAGATTCATTTTAATATAATATTCTTGCATAATTAATGTTAAAATGTTAATTATAATAAGAAAAAAAATCAGATAATGAAATTCAAAACAAATTTTTTTCATTTATTGATAAGTATCATATGTAACTTAAATTTTTAATTCACAAAATTAAAAAAAAGATGCATTACTGTTTTATAAAAATGTTTTTTTTTTTTATACCATGATTTAAATAAAACTACTGGCAATCAAGAAGTTTTTTCTGATTTTATCTATAATTTAATCTAAAATCATAAAATAACAGGTATACTATATAAATGAAAGTAAACTATATAAAAAAGTCTAATACAAGCAAATAAATTTCAATTAATTTTCTCAAATATCAATTTAATTAATCATAATAATTTTCACAATCACATACTGTTGCATAAATATTTATTATTTATTTGCTATACGATCATGTTAATTTAGAGAGATAACATAATAAAAAATATATCAAAATAACTATCGATTATTATTTAATTTATTACAAAAAAATGCAAACTCACAATCACATACTGTTGCATAAATATTTATTAATTATTTATTTGCTATACGATCATGTTAATTTAGAGAGATAACATAAATAAATAAAAAATATATCAAAATAACTATCGATTATTATTTAATTTATTACAAAAAAATGCAAATTTTGTTTTTATGATTCCAACATTTCGTTCGTTAATTTTAATTAAATAAATGTTTCATATTTTAAATGCGATATTAACAGATGAATTTATAGTTTTAACCTCGTTAGAATTATAACAAAATTAGCCCTTGACCTAATTTGGCTGTTCTGCTTGGTAGTTCATTACTTCTTCAATGTTGATATCAATGAAATGAGTGTGTTAAGTTGGGCAGCTGGGTATCAACATAGTTTAACGTCCTCCATGATTTCCCTTTTTTTTTTTTTTTTTTTTTTTTTTTTTTTTTTTTTTTTTTTTTTTTTTTTTTTTTTTTTTTTTTTTTTTTTTTTGTTTTTCCTCTACGAAAGAATGCCGCTCAATCGACTTTAATAAGTATAATTGCTTAGAGAGTTTTTGCCATAGTAATTCTAACTGCAATTGTAAAAGTTGGGAATAAATACTTTGAATATTTACTATATTATTGAAATTTTTTATAATGAATATAAAACGGAGATAAGCAATTTTTGTTTGTTTACACAGCAAAATTTTTTATAAACATACCAAGAAAATTTTTATTTTAGAAGTTCAATTAATTATTACAGTGCTAAGATTTGCAGATATTTTGATAGATATGTTAAATAAAATCATAAAGATGATAGATTATAATCGGAATTTATTAAAAAAATTGCAAAAGTAATAAATATTTATATATCACTCAAAAAAATTAAATTCATAAACAGTACTCGAATTCAAAATGGTTAATATTATAAATTTAGTCATTAATATACTTAAAATATACATTTAGAAAAATATCGAACGTTTATAATAAAAAATATAATGTTATTTTCTTTTAAAGTACTCAAAAAATAGTTATAAAATATCGGCTCTTGTTATTCCCATATGACATCAAACGACCAATTCTATCATATCCACATCTGTTTCGCTTTAACATTTTTGTTTTTTAATTGCTCTGTAACATTCAAATGTTTAGAATAATTTCGTTTAATGTATTCCATTCACTGAAAACTTTATGTGGAATTTAACATAAACTAAATTACTGGAAAATAAGTTTTAAGATGAACTAAGAAGTTTTTTTTTTTTGCTTGAAACAAACTCCACGCATATGAACTTGTCCTTCGTTATTTATATTGTAAATAGACTTATTACCACTTGGCTCGCTATTTATGAAAAAAAAAGAAAAAAATTTAACTTAACAGGAAATGGCGCAGAGATAATACTGTATTTTATAATTTAAATATTAGTTTCTTCTTTAATAAAATTATTTATCATAACATTTTCTTTGTTTACAAACGATGCCCATTTAACTTTTCGAATTGAATTATATGGTAAGGTAGAGTTATAAAAATTCTCGAAATTTTGGGATTTCTGATTGATTTTGGATTGTTTTTCTTTTTGATAAAACAATGAAATAGTAATATTTTTTAAAATGATAAATAAAAAGTTTCATCATTCAAATTTCTATGATGTTCAGCACTTTATGAAACTTAGCTAAAATCTATTTTCTTTATGGTAATATGCAAATTTTATGTTGTCATTCGTAACATTTTTGCATTAAAAATCCTAAAAGTAAAATATAATACATTATTATACAAATAAAGTTGCATTTCATATTTATAGAAATTTTTTAGAGAAGCTCGGAGAATTGGAGAAGTTTTGTTCACGACCATGTCAACTATTCATTTTTTTTATTTTTATTTTTATTTTTATAACTACTGTATCGTATATTCAATACTTTAATGAGAAAGTTTAGATGGTATGCTTTATTAATTTGTAAATTGACCTTATACATTTTTCACTATATGTTTCATCGAAAAATGAGGAAAAATGCTTTTAAATATAACCTAGGTCAATTAGCATTTATTGTCATATGTTCGCAATTATTTGACAACATAAGTATTTGTATTTTTAACGTTACGCGTCTAATTATAACTTTCGAATATGTTAAGTTTTTACATATTTTTTGAATGGAAGGCTATCGCGTGGTTAGTACATTATTTATTTATTTAAGTTTAATTTTTTATTCGAATCTTAAAACATCTGAGAAAAGACAGGCTTTTTGAACAGGAACGAATCATAGAGGAAGTGGTAAATTGAATAACACATGTATTTTATGAGATGTAGGTGTATATTAATGTACTCCATATGGAAATTCCTCTCAAGTGCTATTGACATTCCCCAAATGTTAAAATTACTTCGATATTTTTATAGACAACCATCGCGCCTAAAATTTATAATTAATGATATTGGTGATGGAGGAAATATGAATTATCTTATTTATATATATTTTTAAACTATATTTTATTTATTTTAACTTTATATATTTTTATTTTTATTGAAAAATGAAATAAGTAAAACCGCGTTTGCTACTTGATAGTGTTCGAAGTAGTGCGTGTTGACTTTGTCTAATTTGAATAAGCCTGGGAAGCGATGAGTCATTGTGTTGATTACATGATGACATGAAACGCGTCGTGCGACTGAAATAACATGGCGGTGGCTGTCGATGCATCTTACTCTGGTTTATCATCATTAGTTTATATTCTGTTTCTAACTTTTTTTTTATTTTTCAATTTTATACACTTTTTCTTGTTTGGAGTATTTATTCCGTGTAAACAATAACGTTTGATATTTTTCTGAATTCTTATTTCATACCAGCTTATATAAATACGATTTTTATGAATTCTTATTTTATACCAATTGATATAAATACGATTTTTAACTTATACCGGACTTTAACTTTTTCACTGCTGTTGCGTTCATTTTGCACTGTATATTTAACCAATATTGTTTTGAATTGGCTAAATTCATGCAATATTCTTATATTTTATTGTTTTTTTTTTAATTTTTTAGATTATTTTATTGAAATTGCTTCAATTTTGCTAAAATAAATTAAATTTTTTGAAATCCCAAACAAAAATTGATTTTTTATCTATGACACAAAAAAACTTAAAATAGAAAAAAAAAACGATAAAATAAATAATATTTTTATGATTATTTTAAAATAATCATTATTATTATAAATTGTAAATTGTTCATTTTTATTATATTTTGATTTCAATTTAGATAAAGAACAAGTAAATACAAAAATAAATAATGATGCACCATTTTAGATAATATGGAATGTTAGTTCAATCTCTCGAAAATTTCCTAGGATTTTTTTTCCAATTTCCTCTAGTTCTGGATGTCTTGCATTGGCTAAACAATCACTTGGTATATGAAGTAGAACAAATAAACTATAGCTGTTTTTATGTGAGAGAGATTGTTTATAGACTTTATCAGGTTATTTTTTATATAAATTTGTAAATTCAAAAAAAATTCTGAAATATAGAAAAATACGTGTGTTGACATCAGATTTTTGATAGAATTACAAAATTTCAATAAATTTGAGATATTTTTGAAGAAATTATACAATAATAATTCACTTATGAAAAATTGCATAATAGTTGGATTTAAAAACCATTATAAATGTAAATATTATCTAAATTTCTTTATTCATGGCTTGTTTTATTCAGCATACATATAGCATCCTAATAATATCCATATAAGGATTTTTTCAAAAGAATTATGGGAAAACATTGTATAATCATCAAACAAAAGTATTTGATAAAAATTTCTGAAAATACTAAAATATTAAAAAATAATCATATATAAAAAAGATATACTAACTTTACATTATTGAAAAATTTAAAATTTTTGAAGAAAACTAGGAGAAAGATCAATTTTAATAAATTTATGAATATTGATTAAGCTTAATTAAGCATAATGGCCATAGAAATGTACTTATCAATATCAGAAAGGCTGACTTGTAAAGGAATTAAAGTTATTTTATTTTTGTTATTTTACAATTCAACAATTATCCATTAATTTAAATTTTAAGTATATTTATACAAATTTTATCAAAATATTTATATAAACATGAAGAGATTGCAACAGCATATTAAACATTTTATACAGAATTTTAAATTTAATAAATGAATTGAATTAAAAATCAGAAAATAATGTACATGTATTAATATGTTTATGATAAAATATTTTGTTAAAAGTTTTCATCACATACACCAAAAAAACAATATAAAAATGAGACTGTCATACTAAAAAATAAAAAGCTAATTTTAGAAAATTAATTATTAATTAATAGCATTCTGGAAGAATTAATAATACAAGTGATCACAGTGCAAACTATCAATACTTAGGTTCAATATTTGGATTTTTTATCAATTCATTAAAATATTTTTATAACACATCTAACTAATTCTGCTATTACTCCCATTAATATTCATAAAGAAATACTCAGCCTTTATAACAGGATAAAGTAGGTTATTTCTTATGAAAATGACATAGTAAAACATTTTTGGCTTAATGTAAGCATTCATTAGCATTTACTATTTAAAACAGAATTACAGAATGTCAAGCAAATCTTTAAACTAACAGGAAGAAATTAACAACAAGAATGAAGGAGAACAAAGAAGATATGAAAACTGAGACATTACAGTTGCAAAGTCGTTAATTCTAACGAATATCAATAATATTAATTACAAAATAAACCTAATGGTTCTAACGACTCTGCAAATCCAGAGTTTGGCCTGAGCTCAGGTCTTTAATTATTTTCTAAACTAAATATGATTAAATTCAAAACAAGATCTAATGGATATAACAAAACAACCGGAACTTACAACTAGAAGTACCGATTAAGTGTTAAATCTAGAACAAACAATGATGTTAGAAACTTATGCTAATAAATTGAAGAAATTCTCAAAACAGTTTAATGACAAAAATATATAAATTTATTAGACTCAAAACACTTACAAAAGTGTTAATAAAGAATAAAAAATATAAAATTTATTAGACTCAAAAACACTTACAATTAAAGCTTTATTTAAATGATAATAAAGCAACAATCAATTAATCAAGAAAACTTGTTTAATCCAACTCAAATATCAAAAAATCCAATTATTCACAAGAAATAAACCTTAAATACTACTTAACTTCTAATACCTCCACCACCGATACAAAACTTCAAGTAATCGTCGATCTCTACAAGAACTCAAATGTCACTCAACCAATTTTACTTTAGAACCAACACCTCACTGTGTCATTGGTTGCTTCCATTTTTACACCGAGTGACTTACAATCTCGTATTTTGCTCATTTGCATAAGTTCGCGTAACAATATCAAGTTTATTAGCTTACAGAATATACCAAACAAAACATTGATACAAGATCATTCTTATTTTACCATATCGGATCAGTGGTATAAACTTATTTAGAATAGATGACGTCACTAACCGGGAGAGCTCTTCCGGAGGACGGATGTCCGTCCGTAACACATGATGGCTAAATACCGAGATGGAGAATGTGGAAGTAAATCAACCCTTAAACTAAAATATAATATATTAGATAATATTGAAAATAACAATAAATAATAAAAGAGCATAATAAAATAAAACAGGACAGGTCAGAATTAACTTCCTCACACAGTGTTCTCACAAAGGATAGTATCTTGTGATGTCATGGTGAAGTGGGATGACAAGAAGCTGCTGGAAACCATTTGTGTACTAGCTAAAGGAAGGATCACAGAAAGTTTTGAGATATTTAAAGGAAAACAATCAGATACCAATGTAATTAATAAGCAGGAAATGAATGCAATTAGTATAGCATAGAAATGGTATAATGATAAGCTGTGAATACTATAAGTAGGGTTATAAATTATAATTAACCCTTTAAAAGTTTCAGATAATATAGTAGTTACCAATATGTAAAATAATGTATAGCTTCAATATTTTTAATCTTTATTTTTTATTCTACCACTATATATTTTTCCTTTATTATGTAGCTAACTGCTGATTCTAGTAATGCTTACATTGTTAGGTTACAGTGACATTCTATAATTTTATTTTGAATTATATGTGCTAATGAATACTTACTGTATATTAAGCCAAAAAACACTTTGCTACGCTATTATAAAGTGTTATTTTCATAAGAAATAAACTAATTTATTCTGCTATAAATGTTTGATAAGTATTTCTTTATGATCATTTAAAATATTAGTAATGCATTAGAAACAGTCAAAATATTTTAAGGAAAGTCTTTGAATGAAGAAAATATTTAAATTTTTTCAAATTTTATTTATGTTGTATTGTCCAAACAAAACAAAACTTAAAACATTCAAATTACATACAAATTAGAATCCACTTGATCACTTGTGAGTAAAATGTACAGTAAATTCTGTTATCTGGTCTCACTTTAATTGGCATATGCTTTAACCAGCCACATTTTTGTCAAGTTATGAGCAGAAATAAAAACAAAAAGTATAAATTACATGGAAAGAAAGAAAGTGCTTGAAACTGAAATAAGATCAAATAGCAAGATAATTTATACTATTGGTATAATTCTTGGCAAAAATTGGTGTGATTTTGTGATTTTGCTTGAGAAAATGAATTTAAATCATAAAAAATTAAAATGCAGATTATCAATTTTTTTATCTCAGTAAATGTTACTTTTATGAAATTTATAGATATAAATTAATTGGTTATTCTATTATCCAAACTCAGATTCGGTCCTATAACAGCCAGTTAACAGAGTTAACAGAGGTTACTGTATTGTATTATTCAAAAATTTATACAACAAAATTTAAAAAACAAAAAACTTACCATTATTCCATTTATATGGCATTGTGAATTAGATGAACCAGGCAAGTTTATATACTGATCATTATTACCAACTATTTTTAACTACAATACATTCAGGAAAACAATCAAATGATTTAAAGTTTATAATATTCAAATGGCATGAAAAGATACAACAGATAAAAAAATTATATCATCATCAATATATAAAATTTTTTTTATTTTTTTATTAAGAATAATTTATTTAATTCTGTAAGACCTTGATAATATATCACTTTAGTTACTTAAAGACATACCTCATTATTATGGCAGTTTTGTTCCAGACCACTATTATAGAGCAGATAATAGCCTTTTTCATTTTCTAATGTATATAAAAGCCTAAAAACATTTTTGCAGAATTATTCATAAAGTGTATAATAACATTAAGCCTAAAAAACTTAGCCAGACAGCTGCATGATAAAGAATTCGCATACTATCTTGAAGGTTGAGTTTGATTCCAAATCACACACCCCCAGCTTTTGCCCTGAACTCAGCCTGTCTATATATCAATTTATGTTTTATATACTTGTTCTAAGTATTATCTTGTGATTAGATGCAGATAATTTTCCATTTGAGATATAAAATAAAAATATGGAATGTAATTGTAATGCAGTGCTATAAAGTGAAGTATGCCTGCAAATTATTACTCTTTTCTTCAAAAATAATTAAATAGTTTTAATATTTATATTTTTAGAGCAAATATTTTTCTATAATCAATGACTTACTAATTTTTGATCCTTAATGTTTTTTCTAACACTGAAAAGTCTGAAAAATTTTTGCATTTTTTACAATGCAAAACTTTTAATGTTAAAAAGAGAAAAAAATTAATGACTTCTTCAATGCATTAGGAAATTAAAAGCATTTTTTTATATCTCGTGATCATCACCAAATTATCATCAAATGTTAATGATTTTATTGAAAAATGAGATGAAATGAGATTAAATATTAATTATGATTTTTTGCATTATATCAAATAATTATACATACATATATACAAGTATATTAGGGTGTCCCTTATATGACCAAAAATTTTTTTTTTCAAATTTCAAAACGCATACCCACTTATTTTTTTGGTACTACTAAAACATACTTAAATGTAAAATATCATGTTTTTATGACGATGGGAACCCGTGCCGACTCGACTTCAAAGTTTTGCTTAGATATTTAGATGATTTTATTTTTTAAATTATTGAGTTGTTTTCAATGAGTGAATGAAATAGGTAAATAAACGTAAAACAATATTGAATTAATACTTGTCTTTATTTAAATTAATGAAAAACACAAATCTATTAAGGATATTTTCTTTTTAAAGTGGTTTTTATGCAATTAGGATAGAGCTTTCTATGCTCTTGCACACAACGTAGCAGAAATTGTTTCTGCTCTTCCTCGGCGGTGATCAATCCATGAAAATCTTGCATCAACTTAACTGCCCTTTCTGCTGTGTCGTTTACAACCTTCAAAAATGACACTTTTCTCTGGGCTTCCAAATAGGCTGTATTTTCCTTCCACAAAGAAACGCTTTCATGCAAAAAACTGTCGTCAATCCTCAAGCGGGAAAATAAGTCCGTACTCCTTTTCGATACAAAATCCTCTAAAGATTTCCCTAAAACAAAAATTAATAGGTAGGTACAATTATTGTTTAAAGCCGTAGCATACAACGGATTGTGTGCTGACAGCTTAAGAGAAGATTAAAAAATATTATTACAATAAAACCTTACCATACAAAGAATTTAATATTTCTTCCTTAGATGGAATGTATCTCTTTCCTATAATATCTTTATCACATTCTAAATTGGAAACCATTCTCATTTTCATTTGGTCATCCACTTCGTCATCAAAGAGCCCTAAGACAGCAATTTCATTAGAGAGATACCTTAAGTGTAGGCAAAACTTGTCCAATGCTGCTTTTGAAATATTTTTACCAATTTTTTTCATACTTTATTAATGCTTTCAAAAAACACAAATCTTGATATGGTGCTTTGAATGGCAAACTGCAACCAAGCCAGGGCTTAACATAGGATATTGTAATGAACAAAGACACATCATGCAACGCTCTTTTGTCCTTTGCACTGATTTTAAACTGAGGTTGTAACAAACATATTTTTAAAGAATAAATAGCTCTTGACATCCATCTCTCTTGTTGCATTGCACCAGGAGGCCTAATTTTCAATTTCTTTTCATAATCTCCACCCAAAAATATAACAGACAACTCGACAAGTTCACGATAGCCATCTCTCACAATAGATTTGTTTGGTTCGGACCTATAAAACGTTATAAGTCCAACAATTTCCTCTTCATTTACATGTTTCCTTAGGAAATCAGGGCAAGTATGGATAATATTTGGATTAATATTTTTCCAATTGCCTCTTGTCCTGCGCGACTTGTATGAACGTGTTTCAACGCAAGTTGGCACGGTGTAACAAACTTTTTCAAATTTTATTTCTTTCACAATTTTTGTTCATTATATGAATGAACAAAAATTGTGAAAGAAATAAAATTTGAAAAAGTTTGTTACATTGTTAGAATCACAATAAAAAAAATGTAATAAATTATGAAAATTTCAAAAAAATTCAATGAAAATTAAGCGAGATATCGCAATTTACATTTTTTCTCCGATCTCATATAGATCGGAGAAAACACGATTTTTTTTATATGAAAATCTTAGCCATTCAATGAAATATTTGGTATTTTCTGACAGTGGCAGGTCTTCTGAATAAAGATATGAATGAAGAAAACTGAATAATAATTTAAAAAATTATCGATAAAAAATGAAGTATTACGTAACTTTTAATTAATTAAGTTAATTAATTAGCCAAAAATTGACAAAAATGTATTAAAATATTATCATTTTTTTAATAAAATATGTTTATTGATATGTTTTTTCTTCATTTCAATAATTTTTATTTTAAT